>QJPP01002198.1:0-27276 GCA_003996215.1 Jaltomata sinuosa | reverse complement strand
CCACAAATGACAAGGGTGTACAACCTAATCTGATAGGTGACCCCTTTAATGCCTACACTGGCACCGTAGTTCTGGGACTTAGGGACTTCTACTAAAGGTCTCAGCCTAATCTAACAGCTGAGCCTTCATCCCTTCGTCCGCTTGGTACTAAGTCTACTCCCAACTGAATGTCTTGGTACTAAGTCTACTCCCAACTGAATGTAAAGCAATGAATGTAAACTGAAAAACTGGATAGCTCAAGTACTAATAAAATCTGAGATTGCAAATTATTACTGAGACTGAAGCATTCTAATCATGTAATTCTGGCTGACTGAGTACCTGACTAATTATGCATGAGAACAGATTGTATCATATGACATATCTGAATGTCAAACTTTTCATATTTAAAACATATTTTGTAGATCATACTGAAGGTAGACCGAAGCCTGCTAAATCATGCATAGTTCTTTTGTATTTAAAACAACTGGACTGAAGTGATAGAGAATTATGCATACTTGTATGGACACAAAACTCATAATAAAAAATCATCGTGAAGAAGCTTAAACTTGTTTAGACTGAATACTGATAAGCTGGACTGAATTCTAAAGGAAAAGCAACATTCTGAGAAAATATTGTAAGATGACGCTAAGACTTTCTTTTCCCAAAAATCTTAGGTTTTGAAACCTATTAGCAAGAATTCATGTAAATATCATTCTAATGAGGATAGTAGTCATAAGGAATTATCAAGAAATCGAATTCATAGAAGAAATCATGTTTGGGTAAGAACCTTAGAATCATAATTTGTAAAATTATACTGAAATCTGAAACTTTGGGCATGAGGGTAAAAGGAAACCCTCATTGAAATCCCACATACCTGGTTATAGAAGATTCTTGAACCGAAACTGAGGTTTGAAGCTTTGGAGAAGAACCCTAGGCCTGAGAGAACGCTCTTCTTTCTTTTCTTTTCTTTTCTTTTCTTTTCTGACTTAAAATTTCTAATGGAGAGAATGAGAGCTTAGTCGTAACTCCCTTTAAATCCCACTGAAACGAGGCAAAAATAACTTAGTAGCAGAATTAAAAGCAAGGTGAAAAAAGACTAAACCCTAAGAAAACTTAGTAAAACTGCTGAAAAAACTCATCATCAGGTTCCACAGACACGAACTATGACCCGTAGAATGGATCACGATTCGTGAAAAGGGTTCGTGGTTCCTGGGCGAAATTTCTAGCCTCTGGACTGATTTTTATGAGTTGGTTTCATGACCCGTGGATCATTCCATGACCCGTGGACCTTCCTCGTGGTTTTCAGGAAAAAAATAGTTTCAAGTTTGATTTCCACGAGTTGGTTTCACGGCCCATGGAACCTTCTCGTGGTTTCTGTCTGTCATTTTGATAGGCAGGCACCCTTTAGTAAAACACTAATAACCTTTTATTCTTGACTTGTATTAATGCATGGTTGCTAGCGTTGGAAAGAAGACTCGAAGTCCTTTCATTTAGTGGGTACTAGGACACTTAGTTCTTCATATTCTAGGAGTTATGATCGTTTGAAGTTGACCATAGTTTAGTATTACATGAAAACATCTTTAGTTGGGGTGATTTCAACTTAACTTACTTATAGGAGTTTTTTATGAACATGATTCACATACAAAGTACTCACCACACTAGGAAAATGATCATGACCTTAGCTTGGAATATTTGAGGTGTTACGATGTATGTACCTCCTCCGGCGCCTATGGGCCTAATAGGTAGGATCTATGGAAGGACGCAGCCTGTATACCTCAACTACACTGTATACTTTCCTCCAGCATACTCAGCACATAGCCGCTGGTCCAAATCAGCAAGGTCAATAGAGGTCCTCGACCATATACTAACCCTCGTAACCTCGATGTAACAGTCCAAAGTGAATTCGAATTCAAACCAGTAATCAAATCTTGAAAATGAATGCTCAGAGTCTATACGGGTCTAAATTGGTGAAAAAAGACTTAGACGCCCCTACAAGGGTTCCCGAACATAACTGGGTCTAAAATAGTAGTAAAACAAGTCTGATGCTCGGCCTAACTGAGTCTAGTATCATCTCCAATCAACAGTAAAATATGTATAGCACTCTGGCCCTACCAAGTCGAGTAGTAGTATGAAAACAGTGATAAAATCAACTTATTAACTTTCTTACCCTAAGAAGATCCATTAAAATCACTTGCAAACCCTTTTGTAACCACTTTTTACCAAAATGAGCCCTTGGGGACATGCAAGTTTTAGAACGACGATGTCCAAAGTACATTTATATCCTATATATGCAAAGTCTAAAGGAGTTAAATTGTAACCTACCTGTCATACCATGACAAGCTGCTAGAATAATGATGTCCAAGCCCGAACTGCTCCGAGATGCTCCGAAACACAATCAAACTATCAAGAACATAAACTACACATCAAAATAAGACCAACGACATCAATATTTCTATAGTAATAGCCTGGTCAAAATCGGGCCTGCGAGGCCCACAACCCAAAATCAGAAATGGAGAGAAGTACGATGACCACAATAATACTTAGAGAGCATGCTCCAAAATTGAGCGAATTTTGCCAAGAGAAAGGGCACAAAATAGCCCGCTCAAATAAGGAGTTTAAAGATGGAATGTTAAGAATACAAATCCAGAAATTAACGTGAGGAAACTACTTACCACAAGGAGATAAAGCACCCAACGGAGTGAATTCCCCGAACTCACAAGCATGCAATCCAAAAATGACCAATCACTACAAGGAAAATTTCCCCAAGCTTAAGAATTCAACAATGGAAATTTTAAATAGAGAAGGAGTAAAGTTGAGGAAGAGGGAGTTTACCCAAATGACGAAGGAGCAAAACTAATCACCAATTATGGACCTCCAAGGCCAAAAACTGATCTGGGAGAAATTTGGGTTGAGAAAAAATAAGTCTAGAGTGAGGAAGCCAAGAGGAAATGGTGGAAAAATTTGTGAAGAATGGACTTTATAAGCCTACCTGCAGGCTAGCGCCATCGGCACTGGCCCGACGCTATAGCGTTGCAGGCAGGCAGGCGGGCACTATCGCACCAAAATCACTACAATAAAATGGCCTTTTAGGGACCAAATTATGGGGACGAGTTAAAAAAGCTGGTCCTTGAAAGTATATTTTAAGGATGAGATTTTTTTCTTGTGGTCAATTCTTTATTAGTTGATGATAGAAAAATACCGTCCCTTAAGTAATAGACATCTGGTCCTAAATCTCTAAATTGAGCAGACAAAACGGCAACATTTCACTTTTTTCTTAAAAAAGGAAAATAAATCATATTTGAAAACCCTATAGTTCATCGCAAAGAACTCTTTGGAACCCTAAATCCTTTCTCTCAAAACCTAATATACCCACTTAGCCTTCTTTAAGACACGATTCACCAAAAAGATCCACTCATGGATGAAATCTGTAGTCATTCTATTCCATAGGAGTCCTACATGTTTGATATTTGTGGACTCTGTCTCTATGTTTGGAGACGCAGACCATTGCATCGGCGATTTCTCAAAATGAAGGAAATCTACGTAATTTATTCGGTTTTACCTCTATGTACTTCTTCATTTCATTATGGTAAGCAGCCACTTACATTAGGGTATTTGATTAAATGCTTCTTTGAGGTGGAATATTACTTCAGTTGTGATTCATGAATTTTTTCACAAGGATGCCAGAAGTTCATCTTTATTGGGGATCACCATCTGAGTGGTTAACTATCGGCTGTAGAAGTATTAGGAGGACAGAAAATAGATATAGCCAACAATGGCGGCCTATAGAAAAGCCAGGGTGGTCAGTCGAAAAATTATACCCTATATACAATTTAAATGTGATTTATTATCTTATATAATTGATCTTGAGAACTCTTAAAAAAATAAAGTAATGTGGCACATTTGTTGATGAGTATTCAAGCTTGATTTTAAGTCGCGTGTTCGATTCATTTCTGCAACGTTATTCTGTCTCATTTTTGTTCAAGGCACAAGTGCTGCTTATGAAGGCGAACCTGTTCCCTCAAGAAAATAATGGAATTAGCATGCATTTACAGTAAGAAATCTATAAAGTTAATGGATGTTTGTACTTGGAATAAAATCCTACAACTAATCACAAAGTTCTTTTGTTCCAATTCTATGTAGAAACATTAAAAATTCCTTATCTATTTCCCACCTCTATATATGAAATATTAACTTGTCATAGTGTTTCTTATAAATATCTTTGAGTTGTGATTCTAGTTTGTATTTTACTCAATTAATTAAAGTACCCTACAAAATATTTGAATTATATTTACACTAATAAAATTTTATTTTGACCTTTTTATGCTAGTTTTGACTTATTACAATTGTTAGTTCTATTATAAGTGTTCTTATGATTTTCTAAATATTGAATGGATTGATTTAAAATATTTGGTGCACCCAATAATCGGTAAAAAAGTTTATTTACTTTTCAATGTTGAACACCCCTACCAGAATTCTGACTACGCCACCGATGGCCATCATTCTTCGAGATGAAACTTTGGCTATACAGAGGAGAGAAAATAGATCTCTGAAGGTTGTTGCATTTATGGCGGTTTTGCAATCTGCCTGAAAGATGGTGTTAAGAATTTGTTGATTCAGGCTAATTTTCAATTGATAATTAATTCTAAAATGTGATATGGTACATAAATAGTGATTGAAATGAATAATCTCCAACTAGCTTATCATTTTGTCAACAACTATCTGTAAAGTGTTTGCATGTTTGTGTGTTCATATTACTCAATAATGGTTGAGGTTATAGCATTGTTCAAGAATCAAATATTTTGGTATGGTTGATTTAGGTTTATGCCCCTTGAAATATATGATCTAGTTTGGCTAATCTCAAATGAGCTTATCAAATGTGAATTTTACGAAAAGAACTCTTAAGTGATGAAGACATGTAAGAAACAGTACATAAACATTGTTATTAAATGTATTGTAGCAGCCATAGTACTTATCAAATGTAAATTCTATGAAAAGAACTCTTAATCGAATTGAGACATATTCTAAAGAGTACACCAGTGTTGTTCTTATATATGTGTGTACTCCATTATGAAAGAGGAAGTGCATTCCAGGAAGTAATGCATAGCACAAATTTGTGGAATGTGTCGCTGATGAATATGAGAAGAGTATATTATGATCAATCCTTTGTGATAGATAGATTCTTGATAAGTTGAGGTTGGTACTTCAGAAGGATTATCATTTGTAGAAGAACTGGTAACGGAGGGGAATGAAAAGTTACAACTGTAAAAAATTTTAGAGAAATTGCCAAAGCTTTTTCTTTATTGGCTACACAATGCAATTTTTTTCCCAATAGTGAGGTGCTTGGTTTAAGGAGGAAAATAGTATCTAAAGTAGTTATGTTGGAATCAGTTTTCATTTGTGATGAACGGAATTTTTTCCAACATCCATGGATTTGTGGATATGGACTTGGACATCTCTAATCTAGAGGAAATGTTGAGATGAAGATAGTTGTGTTGTTACTTGCTAGCAGCAAAATATTTTGGAGCTATGTAATTAGAGAGGTGTTTTATTTTTGCACCTGATTCGTAGGAAAGATACCACAAAGACGCCAAGAGAAGTTGCATTGTTTCTTTATATATAGCATATGAACCGACTCTTACATTTGACAATTTGAGATAAGGAGAATGATGAAGTGGTGTTCATGTGCAAAGTGTATGAGGAGGATCGGAACCATACTTTGTTGAATTTATAGTTGCCTTACGTCTACAGTCTCTAGCATTTTCCATTATCTAGAATAGGGGCAGGGCTATGACCACAAGGAATTACAGAGTTGAAACCACAGAAGACCGACTTGGTTAGGAAGTAAGCATTTAGTTATTGAATTGCCTTTTTTTAAATAACATGTAATGAGGTAAGTATAAGATTGTACATTTGGGTTAAAGATAATACACTTTTTTTCTATTAAGAGTTGGAAGGACAACATAGTTGAATGTTGCGGAGTAGTGAACTATATTCTATTAGGCTCCTTTTTGCCATATGTTGTATTTCTTTATTTGCAATTTCCGAATTTGAATATTTTCAAATGAGGGTCTATCGGAAATAGTCTCTCTACCTTTAAAAGGTAGGGGTAAGGCTACGTACACCACACTACTTTATTCATCCTTTTCCTCAATGCCTATGCTTCAGTTATACCTTTTAGCAATACTTTCCCAGGATCATCAATTGCAGCTATTATTGGGATATTTACCTACTTGTCATAATTTATGAGAAAAGGAATTGCCTGAGAGTTGATTAAAATATTCTAAGCAAAAATGTCAGCTTCTATTAAACCATGTATGCTGCCACTAGGTTGTAACCTATGGTCTTAGATGATAAATTAGTTTTTCATGTTTTTCATTATAATTGTAAATTAAACAAAGCTCTTTAGTATAGACAATAAGGATTGTTGAGGAGAAAAGATAAATCTTGCAATTCCTTTTATGCAATATTAGCAGTCTATTCTGTCCCATTGCTTTCTACAACATTTCTAAATATATCGAGGCAAGTACCTACTGCACAGTGAGTTACTATGGAACCTTTAACCTTACTGAACTTTTTTTATGTATCGAGCTAATTATTGAGTAATTTGAAACAACTAAAAATTACTATTTGGTCTTCTAAGAAAGACAAGATAAGATAAGATTTACTTTCGCATATTTTAAATATTTATGAGAGCTTCAAATTAGTTTAACAATGTCGAGTTTATTATTTTCAGGAATCAACTAGAAAATACAAGCATATAGAAGTAAATATTGGTTGAAAGTTTAGCAGGCACAATATTCATATGCAGCTAGTTGGTCCAGACACGATTACTTAGTTATCAACGTTTCAGGTGTGTCTCTAATCAAACACAAGATCTACACAGTAGAATAATCCTGGATCAACCATGAGGTGTTTCTCAACAGATCCACAAATGCATTGTGGCCCATTCGTCTCGCCTGGCTATTTTTTATGGCAACATTCAAGTCAATAGGTATTGTTATTCTGTCTTATCCTTGGTGTTTATTTTAGTGACTCGTTAGTTTGCAAATCACTAGTATTGATCTTCTGAAAGTACTGTTGCGGTAGTATGTTCTAGATCTCATGAAATTGGAAACGACCTCTCTACCTCACGCAATTATCCCTAGACCCTACTGTGGGATCACACTGGGCATGTTGTGGTTATTTGTTCTAGATATCGTCATATTGTTCTAGTTATGTGCTTGTGTATATTTAATCTTAAACTATTTTTGAATCTTAAGAAAAAGTGTTCTATGAATATGGTGAAACTTTTCTCTCGGAAGGGTCCCAATATTACTTTGATAAAAAAAATGCCTTTACTATTATTTCATTCTGGAATAATCTAGTAATTTCTTGATTTATTGTTCTGCAATCTAGTAAATTATAGCAACTTATTAAGGTAGTACATAGTTGAACAGATCGTATTTACTTGTAAAATATGTTACTCCGTATGCTGTGAAAACTGGACTTCTCAAGCACTTGCCATTAGCTTAAGTAAAATTTCACCATCATTGAGCCTTTGCATTCTACATAAAGCATCTGGAAGAAACATGCATGTGTATCATATTGGTTGTCAACAAATTAGCTCCATTGATTTTAAATAAAATTATGCACACATCGCCAACTTTTTATGTCCTCCTTGACCATTACAGGTGCATTAAATGACTGAGCTTCATCAACACATTGTTGGCCTTGCTATCACGTTAAGTGTAGTAGCATGCGCAAGGGCTTCACACTCCGCCTATACTTTTCCAATTGCTACACATTACACTATGCAAATATGGCGCTTTGCTTCCCTTTTAGAAGGGTGGAATATGCGTGAAGATTAGTTCTCCTCCATGGGCTTCACACAAATTGAACCTGGGATTGCTCGAAATAGTTACTGGACCTGGAACTTTTAAGAAATGGGAATTGTTGGTGTTGGAACTCAAAGAGCCTAGGAAGCCGGATAAGCCAACAAGGATGGTGGTATTATTTAATAGAGTATGTTAGTTTTCTTTTTTCCGTGAAGTGTTTGTGTAAACGATCACATGACTTATGTATTATGGTGTTTATGTGTATATATAAAAGCAAATTATGATAATTCTGTACATTTACATTTCATTATTGCCATTAAAAATTGTATTATAATTTCAAAAATAGGAAACTAAAGAGCATGTGTATATATAGGGACCACACTTTGTCCCAATAGGCTTTTTGGGACCAGTAAACTGGTGGTTGAAAACTTTAACACCAATTGATCTTTCAGTACCAAATTTTTGTTGGTCGCAAAATCTCTTTAATCAGGGACTAGAAATATTATCCGTAAAACCACTTTAAGGACCGGTTTTATACTAGTCGCAAAACACAATTAGGGACCAGCTTTTCCACTATGTCGTTAATGACCTTTAGCGGCAGAGGCTATAGGGATGGGGTGGCGAGCAGTTTTTTCGGTTGCTATTGACCTTTAGGGACCAAAATCTCACTTTTAGGGATCATTTTTCCCTTTGCTATTGAGCGTTTTTCTTTTAGTGAATGGCGCTATCGGCACTGGAAGGCAAACGCTGGCCTAGGCCCCATCGGTGGTGGTCGGGCGCTATCGCGCAGGAGGGCAGGCACTGGCATAGCGGGATCGCACTGCCTGAGCACCATCGGCGCTGAAGACCCTCTGCAACAGAAAACCAACTGTGTTAGAAATTTCTTCAGGTGTTCCGGGCACGATTAGAACCAATACTCAAAAATCAATAATGCTATTAGAGTGGAAACGATATTCCGAACTCAATAGAATCGACAAAACATCCATACGAGGTCATTTTAGAGGAATGTTGACCAAAGTCAACACTTAACTAAAATCAACCAACCACCCGAAATGAGCCCGGCTCATTGGGAATCCAAACAAACCATTTACCTAACCAAAACTCAACATTCCAGAGCTGATGGAGTCGTCGGATTTTGAATCCGACGCTCCGATCAACCGAAGCTGACTCAAGTCACACCTCCAACTCCAAATGGCCTAAAACCAGAAAAAGCAACACCAAACCCACAATGAAATTTCTCAGGCCTCGACTAAAGGTCCAACTAGACCAAAACTCCACACTCTGGAGCTAATGGAACTGTCAGAATTTGATTCCGAGCATGTTAGCTAAGAATGTTGACTAAAGTCAACTATTACCTAAGTTAAGGTTCTAAAACAGGGAAACAACCATAACGACCAAGCGAATGGCCAAGGCACCGAACCGCTTGTCCTAGCAAGCTATAAATGACTTGGGGACACTATAGGCAATCTCTAACAGTACACAAAAATAACCGGAAGGGTCATTACACATAAATATCCAGAAGGAAACACACAACTTGAAAGTTATTTTTCCAGAGTTATTTTATTATTAAATTCCTTAATACCTTGACATACTACCAGACTTAACATAATAAGTCGAAACCTTCCTCGTTATCAGTCAGACCTTATTACATGATCACTTATGAATTCTACGTATTCCACCCCCAAGGTTCCTTACTCTTGACATCCTGCCAACTCTGGCACCTATATAATAACCAGCCTTCTTACACTAACCCAAACATACACTGACACCCTAGCATCTTTAGATTCACATAAGTCTATACGCCACAACAATCAAGAAGGTGACACCTCATACTCATCGGTCCTGCTACTAAGCTAGCCCAGACATTGTCTCAAGTTGACATACCACTCCAAATAAAACTCTAGGTCAACAATCTTGACTACCAATCACTAACCAAGTCAACAACCGTGACTCTATGGCAATAAGCTACACCTTATACTGACTGCACCGGAAATAGACCACAAGGAATTGTGTCACATCGTGTAGTTAACCCAGGACTCCCAAGGATCTTTAAGACAAAAAATATGGCAATTTACAGGCATCCCCATTTACATAGTGAAACCACCCCTAGAAATTGGCCATATAGTCAGGTAAACAGTTAAGCCCGATTCATGCAAGGAACCAATATATAAATTATCAAGTAACAGTAAATCTCAGTTCATTCAAGGAACCAACATATAGAACATCAAGTAACAGTAAAGTTTGGTTCACTGAAGAAACCAACATATAGAACATCAAGTAACAGTAAAGCCCGGTTCACTCAAGGAACCAATATATAGAACATAAAGTAACAGTAAAGCCCAGTTCACTCAATGAACCAACATATAGAACATTAACAGTACATCCCAGTTTACTCAAGGAACCACCATATAGAGCATCAATTAACAGTAAAGCCCAGTTCACTCAAAGAACCAACATATAGAACATTAAGTAACAGTAAAGCTCGATTACTCAAAGAACCATCACACTTTCCAAATACCTATACACACATGCTAAGGGTCTTATGGTTTCACACTAATCATGACCTACAGGGGATGAATTCTTGTCTATGTATTGTACCAGAATAGTACCCGAGCCAACCAAGGAATCATAGATATTGTACTGGCGTGGTACCCGAGCCAACCAAGGAATCATAGATATTATATCGGCGTGGTACCCGAGCCAACAAATGAATAACATCAACCACTCCCATAAAGATGTCCAAGTACCGGTACATCCCACAATAATAACAGATATCAGAACCATCACAACCACAATGAGAATGAGCAATCATATGTGTACAGTCAATAAATCTTTAATATAACCTCATTATATGTGATTAACACTTAGGATATAATTTAACAATTACCTTCCTTAAGCATGTATTGCAACAGTAGACAATCACCAAACACTTGGTCAACTCGAGTTAATCATTTTATGTAATCAAAATTCATTATTTAACACATCAAATTACAAATAGATATAATTCATTGGGTTGATCAATTATAGCATGTCCGAAGACTAATCCATGGATTATTCAAGTAAGCATTATCAAGCCATATTCATTAAATTCATTCCCTAATATAGCCCTCATGTATTTATACCAAGACCCAGGGATTCCGCTATTATATAGCAACCCTTACATTTAAGCCATTACTAGGTTTCAGACCCTACCCCATTAGCTAATCAATCAAGGGTGAACAATAATAATGTAAGCATATAAATCCATGAATGATTTCAATATTACCACTTAACAACAATTTCTCACCAAATTGACCAGGTTTTCATCCATTTTATCCATCCAAACACCATGCCTGAAGACCTAAGTATGCAATATCCTATTAATCTATGTCATATTCATGCTTTCTAAACCAGGTTTAAACTACTCAGTTAAGCCTATCCTACCTGGATATCAAGAAGCTGCTACAGAGGAGTGGACACGAACTTTGACTCTATGAAAGTGAATTCTGGCATAAAATTAGCAGGAAACCCTTGGGTTTTACCCTATTACAGTGGAATCCCTCCTCTCTGTATTTATAACCTAACCTTAAGTAATGTTCTTTGTGTATTTAGTCCCTCATAATGATTAGTATTATGATGTTTAACTCTTACTTGTATTGTGAGTAATTGTTGGATAGAATCGTGGATTTTTTGGAAGAAATTACAAAAGCTTATCTACTGACTACTAACAAAATGTGGTTTTGATCTCATTGCTATGGAGCTAGATGGACTTTCATCATTGTTTAGTACCTCCAATGTATAAGGGCAGCATTACCATGTATGACTCAAGGCCATGGCCGATCTCATTGTCACTTAACTATACTTGACTGCCACTCATCACATGCCTTTTGAGATGCTCAACTTCAAAGCCAGAATCTGACCCATACAAAAATAATATATTTGGTATATTGTCAAATGATTACACTTACTCTACAATAAATATTAGTAAAGAAATAAAACAAATTTTGATAGAAATCTAACGAAGCTGTAAGATGTCCAAAATGAAACTAGTAGTGATCGAGAGAATTCTAGTATTTGATTTGATTTTGAGTTGGATTATATAATTCATGAACTGATCAAGTGAATATGGAACCTCACCCAATATATATATGTATGCCAATTTCAAAATTATTTCTTGGAATATTGGATGATGACTTCGAACCCAACTCAAAACATAATAAAAACTAGAAAAGTGAAATAACATTAGGCATGGTGTCGGAATCCTCATCTAACTTGTATTAGTCATAGATAGAACAGAAAATATTCAAAAACTACCTTAACATATGATAAATGATTCAAAAATTTCCTCCTTCTACCTATTGAATAAAAAATATCCTTAACATTTTTAAAAGGTCTAGAAATGCCCTTTACATAATGACAAAATGACATGGCAATGACTTGGAATTGGTGATATAAATTTCTGACCAATTTCAAAGGATCACCCAACTATTCTGAAAACCCAACACCCATGAATAACCGGGTATACTAAAATAATTATCTTTGCATTTCTTCTGGCATGCTCTCACTCTCTTCTTCCTTCTTTCTCCTTCAATTGCTCATTTTCATTCTTTGAGTTAGATCCTTGAATTACCCCTTTTTTCTACCATTTCTTCTCTTGTTAATATTTAGAACAAAGGAGATATAAAGTCCACAAAAATTAATTATTTCTTGAGATCTTGGCTTGTCGCATAGAAATATTGTTGAAGTTCTTTTGGTACTGAAGTTAATGTTGTTTCTTCTATAAAAAAATTCAACTATGTAAATTTGAGGTTTGTTGCACAAAAATGCTGCTGCTATGCAGATTTTGCACTTATGTTCTGCAAAAGATCGATAAGCTATACATGTTGGTTCTGCAATGTTTAAGGTTAATGTGCATACAAGGTTGTGATCTTTTTCTTATGGAAATTGATTTAGGATCTCATATTATTATAAAATTAAAGTTGTAGAAGACAACCATTATCATATACAATAGTCTATGCTCATAAATAAACTCCCATTCTATGAAACCAAAAATGGGTACAGAAAGCCTAACATAAGTGTCACCAATAGTAATAAAACTCATCAGCAATTCTTAATAAACCACTCTTACTCTTTTAACTCATTGGCATAGATGAATTATGATAAATTCAATTTGCATATACTTCTGATTGATGGAGCATATACTCGCATGACATGTATTTACCCATTTAGGAATTTATAAAAGGGTTATTGGGTGGGTGTGGGTTTTGTACCATGAATGTGGGGGTAGGAATGGCAATGGGATGGGGAAGAGCGGTAGTAGGGCAAACCTGTATAAACCTGCAAAGACTCTAACCCGTCCCATCCCGCATAACTAAATTTATATTTTCAACCCGTCCAGCCCTACATAATTTGCTAAAAAAAATTCTTAAAAAAGAATTGTTTTTCTGAACGTTTTGACACTTCAAGAACTGCCTTTTTGGAGTGAATATTAAAGAAAAAATTATAAATTTATTTAAGAAATCTCTATAGGTAAATTATATCTCACAAAGAAACTACCATTCCTTTATTATTCCAGTGCAAACTTGTATGATATATCAAATAAAATCTAATAATTTATTCAAAAACTGAATGCACATTTACTGGAATTTCACATTTACTGAATCCAAAAATGATTTTTGAATGATTTGTATCTGATCCAAAAATAACTTATTCTTAAAATTTTACATTTCTGAATCCAAAAATAATTTGTATCAGAAACACATCTGTGAAAATATGATATTTATTTGAATGTCATAAAAAATTTTGAATAAAATTACTACTAAACCCGCATAGACCCGCACAAATTGGCAACCCGCCCCACCTGCCCCACATCACTTCTAAGAAAATTTATTTCAATCCTCCCCACACCCGCACTGCCTTGCATATCCTTAAAGCCACACCGCTCTGATTAGACTAGAACCGACCTTGCCCCAAATCCACCCTGCCTCATTGAAATCCCTATATGGCGGATCATCTGATTGGATTTAAAAATTTAGGTGGACCAATAAGATGACGTTTTTAGTATCATGTATTTATGAAATAATACAACTAATAGATTATGTTTATAACCAGAAAAATAAACAAAAATATTATAACGGAAATATAGATGAAGCAGAAAGAAAATATTTCGAGCCCACAAGTTACTTGTGTTTCCTTAAGGAATTATAATTCCCTCATTGTTGTAAAGGTATTGGGTTACTTCCTTGCAAAATAAAATGAAAAATATTTCTGTAAGAGTGGCAATGCAACTTACAGAACTCTAACAAACTCAAATGGTAAAGCAGAATCACACTTACAATTATTGCTATTCTAAAAATGATCAAAAGAAGATGTTCAGAAGCAAAAAATACAGAAGGAAAAAATTAGTTTATTTTGAATTTTTGGGATGATGAAAAACTGAGGCGGAGCTTTGGAATTTAAAGTAAGCGCAAAAAAGTATTAAAACAAGAAAAATATGAGGCAAACTATAGTTCAAATTCATGATTTTTAGCTTCACATCAAGACCCCACACTTAAATTCTTGCTTGTCCTTGAGTAAGCTATATCCTATAACTATGACTTTATTCCAACTACCCCAATTGAAAAAAAATTACTCAAGATAAGGCTACAACGAGTACGATAGATGACAAGTTCTTATTATGATATGCTTTATTTTTTCAATATATTTAAAACTCATGATCAACTACTTCAAGACCGCCTAGCCTCAATAACTGACTCTATGATATTTGCAAACACTCATAGGTTACCCAATAAAGAAATCAAACACTTCACATATCTTTCACCAACCGTGTACCCCTCACAACAAAAGAGTTACCTATATTAACACACAAATATGCAAAATATCATAACAATGGGTATAAAAATAGAATTACGCTCACTCTCACAAAGAATTCACATGCAACATATGATGAACCATAAGTTTGCCTGTATTGTTTAACCCACTAATATAAGAACATCAAACTTAAGATCAAGTAGGACTTTCATGGTTGTAATGTAGGATAAAAGATGGGTAGAGATTATTTTGGCCATCAATAGTGATTATCTTTCCTAAGCACTTTAATACATCACAAGCTTTTCATTGTTTCACTCTTTCTTCAATCAACCAATCTTCGTTCTTTTACTCTTCTCACCCATATACTTTCTTTATTTTTCCATCTTTTTAAGAACATTCACATACCATTAGTAAGGAGCAATTAAACACATTTTGTTCTTCTCCCTATCAATATTATATAAATTTTCAAACAATTTCACCACTGGTCTATTAATAAGCTTTTACTTCAACTCTTTCCTCTTTTTTATTCTCACTCCTTTTAACTCTTATTTTTTAATTAAAGTGCTTAGGAGTTTTGGATCAAATGAAAGATCAATCAAAAGAAAAGGATTAAGCTTCCCACGTTGCTACTAAATAATAGGCTAAAGACTCAAACGGTCTGCTAGGATCATTCATTGTGGGTAGGTGTAACACCCCAGAACCTGAACCAGCAACCTTACAATGCTAAATACAAAAAACTACATAAATTCAGGTTTCCAGAAATCACGATCAGGATCACGGGCCATCGTTCTGGATCATGACCCATTGTATGATCCATGGTTTGACCTTCTGTGTGTGCTCTCCTAAAATCCATGGGTGACTCCATGTACCATGGTTTAAAACCATGACCCATCCTATAATCAATGATTTTGATCATCTGAGGACCCTTCATATAGGGTCCTAAAACCATGATTCAATTGATGACCTGTCATTCAGTTTCACGGGCCATCCTGTCAGTCGTGGTTCCTGAACATCATAGGACCCTCACTTTCCCAAGTTAAAACCACAGGTCATTCCACCGGCCATTATTTGATTCTATGGGCCGTGGACCCATCCATAGAATTTCTTAATTTCAATTTCTAAACTAGTTTAGTAGGGGTAAATTAGTCTTTTCCTTCACTTTTAAATCCTAATTCATGTTGTTCTAGCATCCTTAAGGGGTATTTATATCAGAATTAGCCAAGTTATCCCTCATTACTTCAATCTAACCTCAAAAAGTAAAAAACTGATTCTTCTCTCAAGCTTCAAGGCCTAGGGTTCCTCCTCCAAGTCCATCTTCAAGTTCTTTCTAAGGAATCTTCTAACCTCAGGTATGTGGGTATTCAGTAAGGGTTTCCTTTCACCCTTATACCCAAAACCTCAAGTTTTTCATTAATTTTATGAAATTATGATACTAGGGTTCTTACCCAATTACGAATTTTCTTCTATGAACTGATTTACTTGTATTGGGATATGCTTTCTAGTCCTCTATGCATGATTTTATATAAGATTCTACAAGTATTTTTAAAAGCCCATGAATTAAGAATGATTTTTGCATGATTTCTTCTTATTGCATGTTTTCAAGTAAATTGGTATGTTTAGATAACATGACCTCATGTATTTATGAAATTAGCATGCGTAGTTCTTCAAGTTATGAATTTTATAAAAAAGTATGTTTTGAACTAGGGTTATGCTATGCTTTCAAGACTTATGAATTTACAAGTAGCATGACATCCAGATATGTACATACTTTATGAACAGTTTTGACATCCAGATATATCACATGTATGTATAAGCTATCTAAGTATGTTTTAGGAGTAGTATTTAGCACCGAGCCAACAAGGGTTCTAGATAATCCAAGTCTAGAACTACAAATTCGTAGGTTGAGGAATAAGGAAGTCGCTTCAGTGAAATTTTTTTGGAGGAACCAGACCATTGAGGGAGCTACTTGAGAAGCAGAAGCAGCCATGATGACCAAGTACCCTCACTCTTTCCTTCCAATTCAGTTCAGTCTTGAGGTACTAGTTCCTCTTTAGCATACTCAGTTTCCTCCTTAGTTTTCCCTCATGTTTTATGTCCTATCAGCTGTTTTTATGTTTCATGTATGGATGCATGCCTCATGAATATATCTCAGCTTGATTTAGTCTTTATTCGAGGATGAATAATCCCAAGGGCAAGATATTGTAACATTCCATAACCAGAACCAACTACCTTACAACACTTAATAGGAAAAACTACAGAAAATTCAATTTTCTAGAAATCACGGTCAGGATTATTGGCCATCATTCTGGATCACGACCCGTGGTCTGATCTGTGCTTTGAACTTCTGTGTGTACTCTCCCAAAATCCATAGGTGAATCCATGGACCATGGTTTAGAACCACGACACATCATATCATCCATGATTTTGATCATCAGAGGACCCTTCATATAGGGTCCAAAAACCATGATTCAATTAATGACTCGTCATTCCGTTCCATGGGTCGTCCTGTCAATCGTATTTCCTAAACATTATAGGACCTTCACTTTCCCAAGTTAAAACCATGGGTCATTCCACTGGCCTTTGTTTAGTTCCATAAACCGTGGACCCATCCATAGAATTTCTTGATTTTAGTTTCTAAACCAATTTAGTAGGGGTAAATTATCTTTTCCTCCACTTTTAAATCCTAAACCATGTCGTTCTAGGGTCCTTAATGGGGAGTTATATTAGAATTAGCCAAGTTATCCCTCATTACTTCAATCTAACCTCAAAAATTAAGAAAAGGATTCTTCTCTCAAGCTTCAAGGCCTAAGGTTCCTCCTCCAAGTCTCCATCTTCAAGTTCTTGCTAAGGAATCTTCTAACTTCATGTATGTGGGTATTTAATAAGGGTTTTCTTTCACCCTTATGCCCAAAACCCCAAGTTTTTTATCGATTTTATGAAATTATGAAACTAGGATTCTTACCAAATTATGAATTTTCTTCTACTAGTCCTCTATGCATGATTTTATATGAGATTCTACAAGTATTTCTAAATGCCCGTGAATTAAGAATGATTTTTGCATGATTTTTCCTTATTGTATGTTTTCAAGTAAATTGGCATGTTTAGATAACATGACCTCAGGTATTTATTAAATTAGCATGCCTAGTTCTTCAAGTTATGAATTTTAGTAGAAAGTATGTTTGGAACTACGTCTATGCTATGCTTTCAAGACTTATGAATCTATAAGTAACATGAAATCCAGATATGTCCACATGATTTATGAACAGTTTTGACATCCAGATATGTCACATGTATGTATGAGATATATAGTATGTTTTGGGAGTAGTATTTAGCACCGAGCTGATGATAGTTCCAGATAACCCAAGTCCAAAACTATCTTGCCAATGTAGGTTATTTAGCCCAATTGTCACACGATAGTGGTTCCACTATAAACATGGTTTGTACCCCGACAAGGTATAGACAGCTCCGCCAACTAGGGTGCAGAATTTGGATTCTATGTAGCTCACATGGTCTATGTCAGTTACGAGAATCTCCCACTGAAATTGTTTTAAGCTTTTAAATGTATTTGACTCTTTTCTTTTATGTTTCAAACTTACTACTTATGACTTATGGTTATAAAACATGTTTCCAGATTATGATACTGCATTGAGTCCTTATATTACAGATCTTACTATTATTACATGATTCCAGCTTTAAGTATGTTTTATCATGGATTATGAATATCTCAAATACTCAATATATTCAATAGTACTGATCGCATACTTCTTTGTGTTACATCTTATCATGATGTAGATTCAGACGTTCTCCCCCAGACTCATGGCTAGACCCAGCAGGATTTCCAGTCAGATTTGGTGAGACCTCATCATTCGAGGGCTAGTAATGATTCTTAGTTAGCTTTGATGTCTTTCATTTAGTACTTAGAGTTAGTTGAGGATATTGTCCCAGCAACTCATCTTATCAGTAGAGGTTTTTTCAGACATAGTTAGATAGTTGGTATTTCTTATTTTCAGATTGTGATACTCTTAGACCTTAATCTTTATGATGAGTTGGTTTGCTTACTACTTCTATTTATGCTTTCCCTATGATTGTCTTTGTTATGTTTAAGTCATACTAAGGCCAAGGATTATCTTGAGATTACTTGTGGTCTCAGGTCCCGTGTTACGTCCAGGGGGTAGCCTTGGGGCGTGACAGTAGATTAAGCAAAGGATAAAAACAAGGCTAATAAAAGGAATGCCTGTATCATCATTTAAACTCAACATTCTTCATTTACTTTTGCAAACACACCGGGCAAGTTCTATACATCAATATGAAAATATGGAATATCACAAAATCCTAACACATATGGCACATGTTCAACTCACGAAGGATCCATGCAAGATTCTCAATCAAGCAACCCAAACGAGTTCATATTTAAGATAAACAAAAGAGTCAAGTAAAAGAACTTAGGTATCTCAAAAGAATTCATTCACTTTTCACGGCATGCTTTTAGTTTCAAAACACAACTTGCATCTTTCAGTCAAGTGTAGCACCTAACTAGAGGACCTAACATTCAATTGGTCTTAAGAATTCTCTAGCTCCTAAAAATAAAATAAAAACTACTCTAAAAATAAAAAATATAATCAGTTCAAAGGGCTCCCCGTCGGAAAAGAACCGAAAAGAAAAACCAAGGGTGGGTGAAGTACACTTGTTTAAAGAACTAAAAAGCTAAAAACTAAAAAAAACTATTCTACTCTAAAGAACAAAAGGAAAATCTTTAATTTTTCAAATTTTTTTCATATAAAACAACTCTAAATCCTATAGCATACTTCACCCTTAACGACTATCGGAAGATATACCACCTCAAACATAAAGTCATGCTTTTCCCCAAAGCATTAAACAAAGTAAAATAGTGGGTTAAGAATATTCCCTGAGGCCCTCTAGGACCTAGCTAGCAACATGTTTTCTTCATGATTTCATTAAGGGGTGGATGACCCCACACTTATACTTCATCCATGCTCCTAAGCTTCCAAATCTAGGTACCCAGTCTTCCCTAAATTTGCACACACAAAAACAAAACACAAGTCACACTAAAGAAATCAAATATAACAACTACCTTTATTACAACTTGGGTTGCCTCCCAAGCAGTGCCTAATCCAACTCACAACTCAACCAAGTTCTCTCAATCTCTTCCTCCCTCTATTATTCAACTTTCTTATTTTCTTTACTCTAGGAGGATCACCATCATCATTCACACTTCTATGTGTCTTCACATTCCTTTTTGGGTCACTATCGTGTCACCTTAATACATGCTCAAATTTTCTCAAAAATTTGAGTAATTCTTTTTGTTTCGCCTTAGGCAATTAAGTGTCAATATTCAACTCTTCAACCTTTATGGGTCCACACTCTTCCCCCCTCCCCTACTTTTATTTTTGACCACCTATGTGATCATGCAAAAGTCCCTATAGTGTGATAGTGAGGGGAGTGACTTGTAAACTTTGAAATTCATCTCTTCATCATATATTGTCATTTTAAGATCTCCTTTCCAAACATCTAATAGCGCTCCACCAGTAGTAAAAAATGGGCATCACAAGATAATTGGTAACTGCTCATCTGCTTCAAATTAAAATCCAAAACAATAAAGTCAGCAGTAATTACAAATGTCCTACCTTGATGAGCACATCCTCAATTACTCTCTTCGGTTGCACACGGGACCGTCCTCCGGTTGTAGAGTGATAGTGGTTGGGCGTGTTCTCCTAAACCAAGTGTCTAAAACAAGGATAAAGGCATCAAGTTGATACTTTCCCCAAGATCACACAATGCATGTCCAACCTCATTTTTTCCAATTTGTATGGGAAATGTGAAACTCCCAGGGTCTTTGACCTTTTGAAGGAACTTGCTCAAGAATCGTGAACTGCATCCTTTGGTGAGTGCAACCATTTCAAATTTTGTATGTTGTCTCTTACCAGCCTTCATGTCTTTCAAGTATTATGCATATTTGGGTGTATCCCTCAAGGTATCAACTACCGAAACATTGATATGAAGTTGTTTAGAGATATCAAGGAACTTCTTCAAATTTGCATTATCCTTGCTCTTATGAAACCTTTGAGAGAATGGTGATGGAGGTCTCTCAGCTGTAAGTTTAGGCTGCTCAACAACCTCTTTCTCAACCTTCTCCTCTTGTACAGTCTTTATCACTGGTGTGGGTAGTGGGATCAACCTTTGGGGAAAAGGAGGTGGATGCTTAAAGTCATGACCCTACTAATCAGATCATGCGGGCACCTATTCTAATCTACCAAGATTAGAGAATCCCTACCATCCATTTAAAATAAGTATGCCTAAAATCAATAAGAAATCATAAATGTCTTTAAAGAAATTAAAACTAGTTTACAACTTTAAATACACTGAAACCCTTCCCAAGGAACTAGTCTACAGGTACAAGAGCTACTAAGAGAAGTACAAAACCAAGACACAGCTCTAACATAGGAATGAGATGAATAAAAGTTGTTGGAGATCTTTGCCATGCCAATTCTGAAACATCTACTGAATCTTACAATCAGACTATACCCAAAAAGGTTATAGCAAGAGTAGTATCTATATAAACAAAACGTATTGAAAAGCATCATCGGTCGACCAAAATCAAATCACATAACATCACATAATTATCCAGAAGGAAGCATACAAATTGAGATTTATTTATCCATAGGTCTTTTATCAAACAGTTCCTTAACACATGGACATACTACCAGTATTATCATAAAAGGGAAACTTTCCTCGTTACCAAGCCCGACCTTATTATATGACTACCTGTGAGTTATACATACTCAACTCCCAAACTTCCCTACCCTTGACCTCCCGCCAATTCAGGCAATACAGAAATAATCCATGCTCTGCTAACTCAGTCATACCTTGACACCCTAGCATCTTTGGGTTCCCTAAGTCTATATGCCACAATTAACAATAAGGTGACACCCTGCCTTTCTAGCCTAAAATGTAATGACTGCTAGACAACCGAGCATACCCATGTCATGAATGCAATATGAACACTACCATGTAGTTGTATCTGACGTTCATAATACTTAGACCTTGTCAGTCCTGCTACCAAGCTAGCCCAAACATCATCTCAAGTCAACATACCACTCCCAATAAGACTCTAAGTCAATAATCTTTAGTATTAATCATTAAACAAGTCAACTACCATGATTCTACAATGATAACCTACACCTTATACCAACTGCACAAGTAATAGACAACACGACTTGTGTCACATTGTGCAATTAAGCCGGACCACCCAAGGATCCCTAGGACATCAACTATGGCAATTAACATGCATCACGGTTTACATAATAAACTACCTTAGCACTAAGCACATCAACCCGGTCACCCAAGGACCAACATGTGTGAATATCAAGCAACAACTAAGCTTGGTTCACACATGAAACCAACATATATGAATATCAAGTAAACAGATAAGCCTGGTTCACACAAGGAATTAACATATATGAATATCAAGTAAACAAAGAAGTATGGTTCACACAAGGAAGTAACATATTTGAATATCAAGTAAACAGATAAGCCCGGTTTATACAAGGAACCAATATAAATGATTATCAAGTTAATAGATAAGCTCATTTCACACAAGCAACCAACATATATGAATATCAAGTAAACAGATCAACCCGATTCAGATCAGCTCGATTCACACAATGAACCAATGTATATGAATATCAAGTAAACAGATCTGCCCGGCTCACACAAGGAACTAACATATATGAATATTGAGTAAATAAATAAGCTTGAGTGACACAAGGAACAAAAATATATAAATATCAAGTAAACAGATAAGCTCGATTCACACAAAGAACAAACATATATGAATAACAAGTAAGCTGATAAGCCCGGTTCACACAAGGAACCAATATATATGAATATCAAGTAATTATGTACACACATGCTAAGGGTCTTATAGTCGCCCACTAGTCATGACCTGCAGGGGATGAGCTCTTGTCTATGTACTGTATCGGTGTGGTACCCAAGTCAACCAATAAATCATAGATATTATACCAATGTGGTACCCGAGCCAACCAATGAATCATAAATATTATACCAGTGTGGTACCCAAGCCAACCAATGAATCATACATACTGTACTGGGATGGTACCCGAGCCAACTAATGAATAACATTAACCAATCTCATAAAGATGTCCAAGTACTGGTACATCCTACAATAATAACAGATATCACAACAATCACAACCACAATGAGAATAAGCAATCATACTTGTACAATCAATAAGCCTTTAATATAATCTAATTTTATGTGATTAACACTTAAGACATCATTTAACCATTACCTTTCTTAAGCATGTATTGCAACAAATGACAACGACCAAACACTTGGTCAACTTGAGATATTCATTTTATGTAAACAACAATCATTCTTTAACACACCAAATCATAAGAAGATATGATTCATTGAGTTCATCAATTACATCATGTCAAAAGACCAACCCCCGACTAAATCAAGTAAGCATATCAAGTCATATTTCTTATATTTAAATACTCATTTTAGGGGTGCACAATCAGCCCAATGGAGTCTAAACTTTAATTCAACAACATAACTCCATTCATTGATCCTCTTTTTTTTTTATTTAAACCAAGTTTGGGGATTTTGCTATTATCTAACAACCCCTACATTCAAGTTAGTCTAAGGTTCAAGACCTTACCCCATTAGCCAATTATCTGAGGGTAAAAAACAATAATATAAGCATGTAAATCTAAGAATGATTTCAATATCACCATAGAACAGCAATTTCCCACCTAATTTAATCGAGTTTTCATACGTTTTGTCTACCCAAACACCATACCCGAAGGCTTGTGCATGAAAACTTCTATCGATCTATTTTATGTTCATGCTTTTAACACAGATCTAAACTACTCAGTAAAACCTAGCCTACCTGGACACCAAGCAGCTGCTACAGAAGTCTGAATGCAGACTTTGGCTCTATGAAGGCTAATACTAGCGTGAGGTCAGCGTATAATCCATAGGTTTTACCCTATTCACATGAAAATCCCTTCTCTTTATTGCTCCTAGGCCATTAGGCACCCTAAGACGGTTTTTAGAGAAAGCCTCGTCCTTTTTGCAACTGAAGAGTAGAAAACAAAATTATAAAACCCATTCTGGGTTACTAGTCCTGTCATCCCGCCATAGCAACATGCCTGCTGCTATAGTGATAATGCTACAGTGAGAAAATTCTCACTATAATGGGATGACATCAGCCCGACCAAAAGTTTCAAATTCTAAAAATTTCCATCATGTCACCCCCTATTAATTTGAGACCGTATTTAAAAGGTTATCGTAGCCCATACCGAGGTATCTTTTAATAATGACTGAATAGGTCATTACAAAAGTTGTCCCTATTAACTCCTTTCCTCTTTTTAGGCTCTAAATATGGAAAATTTTGCCTACTTCTTAAAGTAATAGACATTTACTTCTGGGGCATCTCAGTATCACTCGGAAAAGCACCTTAAGGCCTATTATGAAGTGTTGTAGCAAACTGCCCCATCTGAACTTGTAATTCACTAATAGCCTTGTTTTTTTAGATTGATTTGTGCATGCTGTGCCATGCACTATTTGAGTTCCTCCTCTAATGAAATACTCTTGAACATTCTGATTCCCACCCCAGGAGAAGCTTGGATGGTTTTTGTGTTTAGGTTAAATGTATTGATTTGATAATCATAAACCCTATTTTGCTGCCCCACATAGAATATAGACTCTAGCTTTAAAGGGCATCCTGAGTAAGAAGAGTTTTCACTACACTTTCCATAAAACACGTAGCTATCTAAACCTGATACACCTGTTGAATCTATCCCACACTCAAACCTGTAAAATTCTTCTCCACAAAGTAACCAATCGACTAATATCAGCCCAGATAGTTGACACCTCATCTAACTCATACTTTCTTAGTGTTTTCACTGTAGAGGTGAATAATCTATTGGTCTTTGTGTAGTCTCCAAGACCGAGGCATAAGTTTGAGCAATGCCTCTATTTCATCGTAGATTTTGGATAAGATTTTTCCTTGAGCTATAGCATTTAACAAGGATTTCGAGTCTGGCCTTAACCCTTCAATGAAATTATACCCAATGATCTCCTTGGGTTGCTGGTGGTGTGGACAGTCTCTCAAATATCCCTTGTATCTCTCCCAAGCTTGGGGAAGGGATTCATCATCTCTCTAAACAAACCCAAGAATCCTAACTCTAAGCTCTTTTGTTCTTCTAGATGAGAAGAACCTACTGAGTAACTTTTAATCCAAAGCATTCTATGACGTAATATATCTTGCATGCTCATTTTGTGTAATGACCCTCAAGGTCATTTCCTCTATTTTCATGCATTTTTTGTGTTTTGAGATTTTCCACAATGGCTATAGATTACTTATGACTTACTGGGACTGATGGTTTGATTCTCGGGTAGTTCCTTTATATTTTAAGCCCATTTCCCTATTTTGAAACTCTTAAAGTTGAAATAGTTCACTTTGGTCAACATTCAGAGAAGACGGCCACAAATGAGAATTATGTCAGTGATAATAGCTCTAGAATGTCAACTTTGGGCTAGAAGAACCTTTGGTTTGGGTCCCGAGGCTTCCGAACTCATTTTGCGCTATGGGTTCTTTTTGGTAAAAATTAGTTTTTGGCATGGAGCCTACTTTTTCTTAAATCTATCTCTGTTGGGAATTTCATCAATTCCATTGAGTTCAGAATACCATTTTGGTAGTGTAGCATGTTTGGTTTGTGTCCACAAGGTTCTGAGTGAATCTCGAGGGTCCATTTGAGCATTTGACACTTGGCTGAAATTTTTTGGTATAGTTGGTTCTAGTGTTTTTGGTTTTGCGGCCCCTGTGTTGCATTTGCGGACACCATATTTTTGGACAATCCTCCAGTTTTTTAGAGGTACATCTGTTCGAGGACTTTCGCTTTTGAAGATTTTTTGTCACCTTTGCCACTTCCACATTTGCAAAGATTTTCCCGCTTTTGCAGAGGCATGGGTGAACAGTGACCTCCACATTTTCAATGAAAATCTCTGCTTTTGCGGAGATAGTTGTTACTAAATATTTCTTCTTTATTTTCAACTATTCCAAACCATTTTCCTCCATTTCTATAGATCTCTAAGCATAAATTCTAGTGTGGGATCACCATTTTCTGGTTGGGGCAACATTTTATGGTCCATGGTTGATTGCTCGTCATCTAATTGTAATTTTCCGACCCTTAATTCAGTCTAATTTCTTAGTTGATTCTTACTTTGTTTCTTAGGTTTTGTGGCTTTTTTATGCTTGATATTGGACCTGTTTTTACTCAATAAATTGAGCATATAATCCTTGTCCCACGAGGGATATTTTCCCTGATTTAGTTTTCAAAATTTGCATGCGGGCCCCATGGGTAATTTTTCACCTAATTTTCTACCCAAATAGTTAATTTTCAATATGGGCTTCATTATTCATATTTTAATGAGTAGATTATCATTATGTTAGAGTGGTAGTAGTCAAAGGCTTCACGGAAAGGAAAAGCTCTGGTCTAGTGGGTGAGTGCGCACGTGATTGGCTTCAAGGTAGCTACAGCTTACTTACTTCTAGACTTAGCTCGTATAAGATGATTGTATGGTTTGTGCTAATTGTTGGTGGAAATTTATGAATTGAATAGTGATTCTTAAGAGATTTTGATTCTCGTAGTCGATTTAGGGCCTCAGCTTAGAATCAAAAATTAGAAACCTTAGTATTACCCTTGCTTCTACATGTAGGTCTTAGCATAACCGGTATAGTGCTTTTAGTTGTATTTAATTATATATCCTTGCTTATCGTAGTTTAGTTAGTCGGTGTTGGGGTGGTTAATGTAGATATCCATTGTATGGGATTTCTAGTAGATCTTGAGATAGGTTAGAAGCTTATTTATCATTTTTTCTTAATCATTCTATCTTTGTATTATTGATTTGTAATTATGTATTTATGGGCCCAAGGCCATATTCAATGGAATTGCTAGACCCCAGGTTAGTTTATTATTCCTTAACCCCTTTCATTTTGTTTATTCTTTTAACCAGTTTCGTATGAATTATCCGAGTTAGTTAGAATTGGGGTAGTTATATCCTTAGAGTAAGTTTTTGTATGAGGTTGTTAACAATTTGGTTCTTTTAGGTGCTATTTTTAGAATACTGACCTTCCCCTTGACTTATGGACCTATTGTCTCTAATGTGAATTAACTTGACTTAATTATTCTTCTATGTTCTTGTATTATGGTTGTTTTTTGCATGGCATATGAAAGACAATTTAAAACATTGTTTTCAGTTTCATAAATGGATTTTTAAGAACAGTTTTGGTACTTTGACTTTCTCACGGAAAACTTGGTATATTTTATGAAGTATTGTTTTGAAATAAACTTGCATGCCCGAGGGAAAGTGTTCCTGCTTATTTTACTGGTATTTTTAACTTGCATGACTGTGGGATAAATGTTCCGAGTGGTTTTACTGATTATAATCATGGAACGGTTATTGGGATATGGTTCAGAATTATGGTTTAAAATTGGTATACAATTTTTGTGAGTCCCCCATGTGTCCTTCCTTTGCAAGCTATGGCTAGAGCAGGAGTATACGGTACTATTGTCACTTTGTATAAATCACCTGGCATATCATGGCATGATTCCACCTGTATTACCCTATTAGGTTGATTATTAGT
>QJPP01002196.1:0-28325 GCA_003996215.1 Jaltomata sinuosa | reverse complement strand
GGACAGACTTAGAGCAGCCCAGAGTAGGTAGAAGAGTTATGCTAATCGTAGACTTTGTGCCTTGGAGTTCAGTATTGGTGATCTGGTTTTCCTGTGAGTATCGTCCCTGAAGGGCATGATAAGATTTGGTCGGCGGGGAAAGCTTAGCCCCAGGTTTAATAGGCCGTTTGAGATTCTACATAGTGTTGGTAGTGTTGCCTACATGTTAGCCTTGCCTCTGATGTTTTCAGCTGTTTACCCAGTTTTCCATGTTTTGAAGTTATGCCGGTATGTGCTTGATGAGTCTCAAGTGTTGCATTGAGATTCGGTTCAATTGGATGAGAGTTTATCATTTGTTGAGGAGCCGATAGCTATTCCGGCCAGAGATATCATGAGGTTTAGATCTAGGGAGATTCTGGTTGTGAAAGTGCAGTGGAGGCATCATCCAGTCAAGGAGGCTACCTGGGAGACCGAGAGTGAGTTGTGTGTTCAGTATCCGCAGTTGTTTGAGCCTTCAGGTACTCCCTTCTACTTGACTTTCGAGGACAAAAGTGTTTTTAGTAGTGGATGTTGTGATGACCCTTCCGGTCATCTTCATGTTTTCATATTTATTGTACTGTTAGAGCCTTTCTGTAGCAGCTCTAAATCATTTATGGCTTGCTGGGACCGGTAGTTTTGTGCCCTGGTCGTTCGTTTGGTCGTTTTAGCCGTTCGCCTATTTTAGAGCTTTAAACTTAGAATATCATTGCCTTTAGTGAACATTCTTAGCTAACATGCTCAGAATTGAATTTTGACAGTTTTGTTAGCTCCGGAGCGATGTGTTTGGTCTAGTTGGACCTTTAGTTGAAGCCTGAGAACTTCTGGTGTGGGTTTTGTGTGGTTTTCTCAATTTTCAGGCCATTTGGAGTTGAAAGTGTAACTTTGGGTGACTTTCGATGATCGGAGTGTCAGATTCTAAATCTGACGATTCCATCAGCTCCATAATGTTGAGTTTGGGCTAGAAAGATTGTTGGTTTGGGTTCCGGGTGAGTCAGACTCATTTCGAGCCTTTGAGTTCCATTTTGTTAGTGTTTACTTAGGTCAACATTTCTCCAAAACGACCTCGTATGGAAGTTTCGTCGATTCCATTGAGTCCAGAACGTTGTTTTCACTCTATTAGCACTATTGGTTTTTGAATATCGATTTCCGATTGTGCCTGGACTGCCCCGTTGAGTTTTCTACAAAAGTGCAGAAAATCAGCTGCGGACAGCAGTTAATTATTGCTGTCATTTCATTTTTTCCAACCCTTCTCCTCACTTTTCTCACTCTAAAACTCAAAATTCTCTCCACCATTTTGCTCCAATTCAGTTCTAAACCTTGAGAAATTATTTGTTCATCGATTATCTGTAATTCTTCACTTCTTGGTAAGTCATATTCCCCAACTTGCCTTCTTCGGTTTTTCTCTTAATTTCTCCATTGATGCTCATCCAAAGTTTGGATTTTGTGATAGATTCTACCCCCTAAGCTTGTGCATGTTCGTGGGTGTGAAGTTTTATCCATCTTGGGCTGATTTTCCATCGTTTTGGTAAGTAATTCTTGCCCAATTTCTATTTTTATTTTCGAAATTTCCATTCTTTAATCCCCAACTTGGGCGGGCTGTTTTGGTGCCCTTCCCTTGGCCAATTGTGCTCAATTTTGTAACATGCATACTTGTCATCGTGGTTCTTTTCATTTTTTGTTTCGGGTTGCGGGCCCCCACAGGATCGCTTTTTACCCGGATATCGACCCGGCTACAATTATCGTAATATGGGTATCGTTAGACTCGTCTTAACATTTTATTCATGAATTTGATAGTTTGATTCTCGTTCGGAGCTTCTCGAAGCAGCCCAGCCTCAGATATCGTCATTCCCGCAGCTTGTCGTCAGACGACAGGTAGGTTACGACTTAACTCCCTAGACTTCGCATATATCGAATAAACTTATTCTAGTTGGCATCCTTGGGTTGGGTTATTAGGTTGGTACCACAGACCTTGATCACATTTCCATGATTCATCCTATTTTCTTTCCTCCGTTGTGTGTAGTATTCCTATTAGTTGATATATTTATTACCCTTGTGACCCCGTGAGGTCTTGTTAACTCTGGAACATAGAATGTGGGATTATTGGGAATGTCTGTGAGTCCCTGACATTAAAATATCCTTCTAGGCTAGTTATGCTTGCTGAGTAGCTTCGGAGCCTGTACAGGGCCGTTAGGTTGATTGTGAGCTGTCGGGCAGCTATTTGGGTTGATCATATCATTTCCATGCATATAAAGAGGTTTTTCCATGTTTTATTACGGTTTTTGGCTTTGGGCCTACGGAAATTGATTTTCTAAACCTTGCATTGCCCCGGGGGGGCTTTTTCGATGAAATTGGATTTGGAAATGATTTGATTTGATACATGAATCTTCTTGGGGTAAAAGAAGGTTAAAAATATGGTTTTATCATGATTTACCACTATTGCTAGACTCGGCCGGGACGGAGTACTAGCTGAGTTTTCTTACTGATTTAAAATGATATCAGGCTCAGCCGGGTCGAGCATCTGAGATATTTTTACTACTGTTTTAGACCCGGTTGTGCTCGAGCACCCTTGGAAAGGTTTTTGAAACAACTTTTTCACTGTTTTAGTCCTAGACATGGTCTAGGCATGCATACTTGAAACTTAGCCACTAGCTTGAACCCGGACTCGATTTCGAAGGACATGTTTTAATTTTGAGTTTTAGTATGGGGTCCGGGACCTCCATGGAACTTGCCGCTCTGGGCCTGAGGCTTTGGGTTGCATGTGCTGGGGGGAAGGGTATATGGTGGAGTAGAGGTATATGGGTTGTGTCCTTCCATGGAACCTATCTGTTAGGCCCGATCGGCACCGGAGGAGGTACATACAGAGGTTCTATTTCACCCCGAGGTTTTCATGCATCATATCATCCATTGTTTGAGATACCACCCTTGTTTGATGTTTGATGTTTGTTGATTGTACGTTCCGGTAGTATGGGATGCCAGAGGGTTTGTTTTCACTTGATTGTGTTCCTAGGTTGTATGGGCGGGAGAGAGACTGTAGTAGACTCTTGTTACTTTATTCCGATATTGTTTCCTATTATGCTTGAGTATGAGCATGATTACTGTGAGGTGGTGAGTTCCTGATTGAGTTTTGTATGACTTGATTAGGTATTAATTCCTGTATGTCGAGCATGTCTACCTTTATTCTTCTCTCCCTTTTTCCTTATACTTGAGGGTACCGGTATACCGCCCATTTCTAGAACTTATTCTTATATATACTATTTTGCAAGGATCCCAGGTGCGTTGTCCTTACTTTCACCTGTGCCTATTGTGTGTATATATTCTATATGCTAGCCTTATATGATGTTTCTGTTGTCTTCCCTCTGGGATAGCTCATGTGTGCTTATCGTTGAATTCTGTGACTGTTTTGTCCTAATCTGCCTGCTATTCCTCTTTTACTTTATATGTGCCCAGTCGGCCTATGATACCTATTGGGTACCTTATGATTCATATTTGGTGCTCACCCTACCCTCTACATCTTCTGGTGCAGATCCTAGCGTGGGCCATCACCGTTAGCGCGTCAGAGACTCGTACGGAGTGTAATTTTTGGATCATCCGGGCTGAGGGTGAGCTCTTGGCATTCAGAGCTTGACTTCAGTTATCCTTGGTATATTTTGTACTCTTATAGTTTTGGAGATATTGTGTATATATGACTTTTGGACCTTTGTACTCCTGATGTAGTTCGACTCTTATACGCTTTGATACTAGGTTTTGGGCTGGTTTAGATTCCGCATGTTTATATCTCTCTTGTATCTAGTTTCTTTTCTTTATGCCCTTGCTTTCGCTTATATATCGAATCTTCCACTTAAATTGTTAGAAGGTAGCCCTTTACTAACCGTTCTGGGCTACGGGGATTGGTTCGCCTATTGGGGGTTTGTAGGTGCCATCATGACCGAGAAATCAGGTCGTGACAGCAACAAAGTTATTTAACTATAATTAGCTTTTAATTAACAACTTCAATTGCAATCTCAATGAATTGCATAATAATTACATGATCAACTAAGTGTAGTGATCCTAAATAGAGAGATCAATTGACTTGTTTGATGTGAATTGCTTAATTAACCCATGATTAATAATAAATAAAGTTATTTAACTATAATTAACTTTCAATTAACAACTTCAATTACAATCTCAATGAATTGCATAATAATTACATGATCAACTAAGTGTAGTGATCCTAAATAGAGGGATCAATTGACTTGTTTGATTTGAATTGCTTAATTAACCCATGAATAGTAATAAATAAAGTTATTTAATTATAATTAGCTTTTAATTAACAACTTCAATTACAATCTCAATGAATTGCATAATAATTACATGATCAACTAAGTGTAGTGATCCTAAATAGAGGGATCAATTGACTTGTTTGATTTGAATTGCTTAATTAACCCATGAATAGTAATAAATAAAGTTATTTAATTATAATTAGCTTTTAATTAACAACTTCAATTACAATCTCAATGAATTGCATAATAATTACATGATCAACTAAGTGTAGTGATCCTAAATAGAGGGATCAATTGACTTGTTTGATTTGAATTGCTTAATTAACCCATGAATAGTAATAAATAAAGTTATTTAATTATAATTAGCTTTTAATTAACAACTTCAATTACAATCTCAATGAATTGCATAATAATTACATGATCAACTAAGTGTAGTGATCCTAAATAGAGGGATCAATTGACTTGTTTGATTTGAATTGCTTAATTAACCCATGAATAGTAATAAATAAAGTTATTTAATTATAATTAGCTTTTAATTAACAACTTCAATTACAATCTCAATGAATTGCATAATAATTACATGATCAACTAAGTGTAGTGATCCTAAATAGAGGGATCAATTGACTTGTTTGATGTGAATTGCTTAATTAACCCATGATTAGTAATAAATAAATAAAAATTAACTATAATTAACTTTCAATTAACAACTTCAATTACAATCTCAATGAATTGCATAATAATTACATGATCAAGTAAGTGTAGTGATCCTAAATAGAGGGATCAATTGGCTTGTTTGATGTGAATTGCTTAATTAACCCATGATTAGTAATAAAAAAAGTTATTTAACTATAATTAGCTTTCAATTAACAGCTTCAATTATAATCTCAATGAATTGCATAATAATTACATGATCAACTAAGTGTAGTCATCCTAAATAGTGGGATCAATTGACTTGTTTGATGTGAATGGCTTAATTCACCCATGATTAGTAATAAATAAAGTTATTTAACTATAATTAACTTTCAATTAACAACTTCAATAACAATCTCAATGGGTGAATTAAGTTAAACAGATTCAACCATGACCGGTGATACTGAACCTGTAGTTGGTTGTTTGATGAGCCAATAACTTGTTCCCCAAGTTGACGTACTATGTTATTTTTTTTCCATTTCAGGGACAAAGATGATTGGTGATTTGATGAACTCCGTACGCCTCTCGTGAAATTTTGTGTAAATCTCCTATTTATTTCATTAAATAGAGCGATAATGGAAAATTCTCTTTCAATGTCGAACATTGCATTCACCAACTCAGTAATATTTGTCTTCATAATGTTATATCTATACAAATAAATAATCACTCAGTAAGGTATAATTGACAATAAACTCAAACAAATCACTCAATTTATAATATCATACCTATTTCTCAGACAGAATGCCCTGCTCCACCTGTAGAATCCAACACGTTCAAAATGTTCGGCTGCTCCAGGTATCAAGTATCTTATTTGATTGAAATGGTCATTGAACTCATCAATCTTGTACACTTTTACTATTTTATAAAAATGAGATACGACCTTTGTATTGTTAAAGTTGTTTCGAATATTCTCCCCAAGGTGCCTTGTGCAACAACCATAATGAGTTGTAGGGTAGACAATTAAAACCATCTTCTTAATACTTGGATGCCTATCAAAAATTATACACAAATCAGCAGTATCATCTATATAGATTCTCATTTGTTCAAAAAAAAATTCATATGAGGCATCGCACTCCTTATCAACTACACAAAAAGCAACTGGAAAATTATTATTCTCTGCATCTTGTGCCATAGCTAACAATAAAACTCCTTCATACTTGCTCCTCAAGAATGTCCCGTCAACGGCTATGACTTTTCTCATTTGCTCAAAACCATGTATCCAAACCCCATAGGCTACAAAAAAGTACTTGAACTTTCCATTTTCATCAATTCTCAATGTTGTCTTACTTCCTGGATTTGCGGACCGAACTATATAACGGTATGCATCAAGCACTGCATACCCGTGCTTGTGTGTTCCCCTAACCAAAGACTTTGCAATCTCCATGCCCTTCCAAATCTTTCAATAACTCACCTTGACACCCAGTTCTGTATGAATTTGATGTTTCATCTCTTGTGTAGATAGGCCTTTACCTTTGGGGAATCTATCTTTGAAAATTTCACCGATGACTTTTACTGTGGCGTACGGATTATGACTCGTGATATGCTCAGAACCACATGTGTGATACTTTACATAGATTATAATACATAATTTATCAGAACTTAAAAGCTTCATAACCCTAATCCACCACTTGCACTCCAGATGTACATATCTAAAATAATACACATTACGAGAATTAATCACCTTCTTGAGTCTAAAATCTTATTTCAGACAAGCAATTTTTAGTGAAGTTGTTAGTTCTTGCTTGTTCTTGAATGACATTTTCTTATAAAAACCTGTTTCATCCTCTTGCACATGGCTAGACTGTGTTGATTGAGAATTGCCCACTGTATTGCTCCTAACATCAGGTGTAGGAGTTTGGTCATCCCCTAGTTTGGACCATCCAATTCATCCCTACTTCCATTATCTGGAATATCCATATCTACCCTATCCTCCAACTCATCATTTAACATATCTTTTGGTCTTTAGCTAAATTGGGGTTCTCCGTCGACTTTTCAATCACGTATATCCTTAAAATGGGCCTAGTTGCATCACTCAAATAAGCATGCAAACGAACTTGATTGCTCATCTTAAAAGTCAAGACCCTTTGATTTTCAAAAGAGCTGTGCATATAACTAATGACAATATCTTTTGGTTGACAATTTAATTGGCAACAACTGATGATTAAGTTCAAAAAATGATCATACAAAACATCTCTTTGGACTGTCATCGCTATCGTCTCTAACATGTCACCATCCTTCCAACGCCAAATAAATCAATTGTTCTTCTCGATCCATTCACTATGACAATCAACCCCTATTGTTATTGATTCCTCCATTAATGGTATCTAAAGAAATTTATTAAAAAAATCAATAATGATAGTATAGTAAAGTTGAGTGGCTATATACAAAAACAAAATTATATCATTGTCCCAATAAGTAATCATCTGTTGTAACAGATCACTCACATGTTGGATACATGTTCAGATACAGCAGCTGAATCCAATAGTTAGGTCATCTGTTGCAACATATGAGCACAAATAACTCATCTATTATAACAGATGACTAATCTGTTGCATTCAGCTTCTGGTTCTATCCCAGTACTGTCATCTGCTGTAACATGAATCCAAAAAGTAGGTCATCTGCTACAACAGATGACTCATTTGTTGCAACAGATAACTCATTTGTTGAAGCAGATGACTTATCTATTGAATTAAGCTTCTGGTTCTGAACTAGCTTTGCCAGCTAATGTAAGTATCATGACCCAGACCGTTGTGACTGGCACCCACCCAACCCCCAGATGAGCGAATCAATAGAGTCCAACTCTTAGCATAGCCTAACAACTTAAAACTAGTGTGCAGAAATGTAAACTAGCAATCAATCATACCAAAATTAACTCTATAAAATAAATATAACCTGCGGAAATCCCTCCCTAGAATTTGAAAGTCACCGTACCAAAAATATCTATCAAAACTAGAGTACGGGGATGCAACCCCAAATATAGAAATAGTCTAAGCTCGAGACAAATGGACTACAACTCAAATAGATGGAAATCAAACTAGCTTGGTCGAATAGCTCACCCTTGATATCTCGAAATGTCAGGCCTACAAGTGAGGTCGTGCGTCAACCGCCGGAAGATTTCCTGTACTCACAAAAGACAAGCAAGTGCAGTATCAGTACACCACCACCATGTACTGGTAGGATCATCAGCCAGTTCCAAATAAACAATGTATGAGTAGTACAACAATCAAGTAAGAGTACAAAAACACATAGGCAAGTCAACAGGTATTCCTAGACTACAAGTCTCTACCTAACTTGCTACCACATGTAAACCACTTCACAGTTATGATCAATAATCCACAATAATAATAATTATACCTTGTTACATATCCCGGACCTACCCTGGATCCCCTCTAGAAAACACCTAAGTGTCAGACATACAACCCGGTCTACACCAAGACCAAACTCATAAAGCAATGTAACAACCCGACCTCTCAAGGACCAAAAATACACAACCATAATTCATAATCACAACCCGGTCCACTCAGAAAACCATTAATAAAGATGCAATAATACAATAAAGTAAACCCGTACCAGGCATGGTACCCGAGCCAACTATTAGTGTTATCCCATACCAGACATGGTACCCGAGTCAATCGTTAGTATATCCCGTATCAGGCATGGTACCCGAGCTAACTATTAGTATTTTCCGTACCAGGCGTGGTACCCGAGCCAACCGAATGTCACATAAATCCACAGTCACAAACAATGAACAATCAACACTTGTAAATCGACAAGCAATAACACCTAGTTCATTTCACAAGACTGAAAAACAGGATTTTTGGACATTCCCAAATCATTCCCTAAGCAATGCAAACCATACAAATACTTAGACATGAGTACACAAACATACAATGCATACAGAAATCAATAACCATCACCTACATAGAATAATCAAGATCTACAGTGCCAAAGTTTTTCCCCTTTCAGGATCCCTTGCTTGTTCTTGGTCTAGAAACAATTACACAGTAACTAAAAATCAATCCTCGTGGCCTACAAATCACCCAGATTATGAAAAATCTCAAACGTCAGGCCAACCATGATCATTCCACCCCTTCACGGGCTTTTCCACCATAAATTCCCTAAATTCATCATTTTTACGGATTCCCTTAGAGAATTATGGCTAAATGATCATCACTCATTATCAAGAATCAAGACCCACAAACTCTAGCACCCTAGAATCCCCTTTTTCCCCGAATTCTACTATTCCTAGATCATCCCAAACCTTTCCCAAAGTCCACCCCTAGCAATTCTATAGCGTAGGAAAGATATCACGAAGTTTGGGGAGTAGAATCCTTACCTTTAGGACAAAAATGGTGGAAAACTGGTAGAAATCACTCAAAATTGCCTCCTTCTTCTCCCAAAATGAGTGCAGAAAAATTGAACTATTTTGGAGAAATTTCTGCATTAAATCCCATCACGCTCCACTATAGAGGTCCGCTCATTATAGCGGTACCACCGTAGAGGAGTCGTCTGCTATGGCAGAGGCTGACCGATGTTGACTTCCGCTGTAGCGGTAATTTCTCCGCTACGACGGAGGTCGCTATGGCAGAGTGTCAACCGCCGTAGTGGTTGACATGGGATAGAAAGTCATAAAATCTCCAAAACTAGTCTATTTTACAACACACTCATTTTTTGATGTCCCAGAACAACCTCTTCACGTCAACCTCAATTCCGAGAGTTCTACATACCCGAATTCGATTTCGAAAAGTCTCTCAGACCCCTTTATGTGTTAGCTACAAGAAAAACTAGCTCAAATCAATACATCAAACCCAATCCTTACCCAGATTTCCCTAGACCATACCTTGCTCAAAATCCAGTCGAGACTAGCCTAGCGCAAAATTTCAAACACCCAAACCCGGAGTTTTCTAACTCTAAAAACTGGCATGGATGGTTTTACCGTAACGATGGACCCGTTCATTACAACATATACTAATTTACCTATCGTTCATCCCCGAACAATCAAACCCAAAAATACGGAAAGTAAAGAGCAAAAAGAGTAGTACTTGTATCCTCAAACAAGTGAGGGTACTTGTCCCGCATGTCCCTCTCAGTTTCCCAAGTGACTTCCTCAACCGGACGATGCTTCCATTGAACCTTTACCATACTGATCACCTTTGTCCTCAATTTTTGGACATCCTGATCAAGAATCAAAATTGGCTCCTCTTCATAGCGAAGATCCTTATCAAGTAACACCTCATTCCACCTGATGATATAGTCCCCATCCCCATGGTATCGCTTTAGCATGGATACGTGGAATATCATATGGACACTCGACAGACTGGGTGGCAGTGCTAATTTGTAAGCGATGGGCCCTACGATCTCAAGAACCTCAAACTGTCCGATGAACTGAGGGCTAAGCTTTCCCCTCTTGCCGAAATGCATAACACCCTTCATTGGTGAAACTTTCAATAATACTTGCTCACCAATTTGAAATTCCATGTCCCTTACCTTGCGATCCGCATATTCCTTCTACCTGTTTTGGGAAGCTAGAAACTTGGTCTGAATGCCTCTTACCTTTTCTTGCGCTTCTCTTACCAAGTCTATGCCCAAAGGTTTTATATCGCCATCCTCAAACCACCTAATCGGTGACCTACAACTCCTCCCATACAGAGCCTCAAACGGTGCCATGTTGATACTGGAGTGGTAGCTATTGTTGTATGAAAACTCACACAATGGTAGAAACTGGTCCCAGTGACCCCCCAAGTCAATCACACATGCTCTCAGCATGTCCTCCAATACCTGAATTATCCTCTCTGACTGACCATCAGTCTGAGGATGGAAGGTTGTACTAAAGGTGAGTTGAGTGTCAACTCCTCATGCAACTTTCCCCAAAACTTAGAGGTAAATTGTGTACCCCTGTCTGAAATAATAGACAGTGGTACGCCATGCAATCTCATAATTTCCTTCACATAGATATTAGCCAATTGTTGTGAATTGTAATCCACCCTAACCGAAATGAAGTGAGCTGACTTGGTCAGCCTGTCAACAATGACCCAAATAGAGTCATACTTCCCCAAAGTCTTGGGGAGACCCATCACAAAATCCATGGCTATTCTCTCTCACTTCAACTCTGGAATGGGCATCCTCTGAAGTAGTCATGCGGGTCTCTGCTGCTCACACTTTACCTGCTGGTAATTCTGACACTTGGACACAAAATCAGCTATGTCCCTTTTCATTCTAGGCCACCAATAAAGTTGTCTTAAATTTCTGTACATCTTGGTTACACCAGGATAAATTGAATACCGCAAACCATGAGCCTCTACCAACACCTTATGAATTATGTCATTAACCCGAGGAACATATATCCTTCCTCTAAAATTTAACACACTGCCAGAATTCAGCGTGGTGTCCCCAGACTCTCCTGATATTTCCTTGCTCCGAAGCCTGCTCAACTGCGAATCCTGAAACTGTTTGGCCTTAATCTCCTCTTTGAATGTGAATTTGACCTCAATACTGGCCAAAATCCCACCTTGTTCTGAAATACCCAAGTGCATGAACTTGGACTCCAATGCCTGAATTCCCCTTGCTAGTGGTCGTTTGGACACCCCCAAACAAGCCAAACTGCCCATGCTAACTGTTTTTCGGCTCAATGCGTTTGCCACCATATTAGCCTTACCCGGATGGTACTGAATAGTCACATCATAGTCCCTCAACAACTCCATCCACCTTCTCTGCCTCAGATTCAAGTCCTTCTGAGTAAAAACATGTTGCACGCTGCAATGATCAGTGAACACCTCACACTTGACACCATAAAGATATTGTCTCCAAATCTTTAGTGCAAAGACCACCACTGCCAACTCTAAATCATGAGTCGAATAGTTTCTCTCATGAACCTTCAACTGCCTAGAAGAATAGGCTATCACATTCCTATCCTGCATCAATACAGCACCCAAACCAGAATGTGAAGCATCACAGTAAACAATAAAGTCCTTACCTTCAATCGGCAAAGACAAAATAAGAGCCGTGGTCAGAAGAGTCTTGAGCTTTTGAAAGCTCTCCTCACACTTGTCAGACCACACAAACGGTACCTCCTTCTGAGTCAGCCTTGTCAAGTGGGTAGCAATAGATGCAAAATCCTTGACAAACCTACGATAGTAGCCTGCAAGCCCCATGAAACTTCTCACCTCAGTCACCGAGCTAGGCCGGACCCAACTCTTGACTGCCTCAATCATTTGGGGATCTACCATCACCCCCTTTTCTGACACTAAATGCCCCAAGAATGGTACTGAAGTCAACCAGAACTCACACTTGGAGAACTTCGCATAAAGCCTTTGATGACTCAAAATGTCCAACACTATACAGAGATGTTCAGCATGCTCCTCTCTACTCTTGGAGTAGATCAAAATATCATCAATGAAAACGATGATGAATGAATCCAAGTAACATTTAAACACCCCATTCATCAGACTCATGAATGCCGCCGGTGCATTAGTTAAACCAAATAACATCACTAAGAACTCGTAATGCACTTACTGAGTCCAAAAGGCAGTCTTAGGAACATCCTGGGGCCTAATTTTCAACTGGTGATACCCTGACCTTAAGTCAATTTTCAAAAACACCGACGCACCCTGTAACTAGTCAAACAGATCATCAATATGGGGTAGAGGGTACTTATTTCAGATGGTAACCTTGTTCAATTGCCTGTAATCTATGCACATCTGCATACTACCATCCTTATTCTTTACAAACAATACCGAAGCACTCCAAGGCGAAGCACTGGGACGGATAAATTCCTTATCTAGGAGTTTTTGCAGCTGAGTCTTAAGTTCTCTCAACTCTGCCGGACCCATACGATATGGAGGAATGGAAATGGGACGAGTGCCCAGCTCCAAGTCAATACAAAATTCAATATCCCTGTCCGGAGGCATACCATGCAAATCCGCTGGAAATACCTCACGAAACTCTGAAACAACTGGAACTGACTCAATAGATGGAGGACTCCACACTATCGTCCCGAAGATGAGCCAAAAAGGCTAAACACCCTCTCTCAACTAGCTTCTTAGCCCGAACGAATGATATAATTTTGGTCAGCTTAGACCTGTACACACCTTCCTACTCTAGCCTATCCTTACCCGGAATCACTAGAGCCACAGTCTTGGTGTTACAGTTCAACACAACATGATACGGGGATAACCAGGTCATGCCTAAAATAACATCAAAGTCAACCATATCCAAAATTACTAAGTCTACCCAAGTTTGCAACCCCACAAATACAACCGAGCAATTACGATCAATATGAGTCACAATCACCGACTCTCCAATCAGGGTAAAAATATGGATAGGGGAATCAAGGATATCATATATCAAGTCCAGACCAAATGCAAACCTTATAGACACATAAGAATATGTATAACCTGGGTCAAATAATATCGAAGCCATTTTATCATAGACAAGAATGGTACCTGTGATCACCGCATCAGATGCCTCATCCTCGATCCTTCCTAGAAATACATAACAGTGAGCCCAGTCATCAATTCGAACAACTTCCCTGGCCGTCTGCACCGCACCCCTGCCCGCGCCGCCATTCCCTCTGTCTCCCCGGCCTCCCTGAAAGTTACCTCGCCCACCCTGTGGACGACCTCTAGCATGACCACCTCTACCTACCGGGACCACAGCCTTAGGCTGGTGCTGAACCTGATTACCGGTCTACCTGTGAGGACACTCCCTCTTAAAGTGGCCCAGATCACCACAATGGAAACAACCACGATCAAGTGCAGGACTGCTAGCAGATGAATAAGAAGCTCCATGGCTCTTAGGAGCTGAAAACTGCTGATTAGCTCCCGGACGAATACCTGTAGCAGCTGGCAGAGCCGACTGAATAGGACGGGCTGAGTATACCTGCTGATTCTAGTCCCTGGACTATGAACCACGGTAATTTTCCTCATTTTGGGGCTTTTTGGATAACACTTTAGCCTGCCCCGCTTGCCTGACTCCCTCAAGTTTTTTTACATAATCTGCCACTTCATTGAAGCCTTTCCCTGAAGAAGTCATGTGCACAGACAATACCTGAAGCTCAGTATTCAAACCCGCTCCTCCTTGGAACCCAATAACTGTGTAGCAAAACGAGACAAGGCATGAAATTGTGCCTCATAAGCAGAGACTGACATGCTACCCTGCTCCAAATTCAAGAATTCATCCTTTTTTCGGTCCCTCAAAGTATGGGGCACGTAAGAGAGTGAAACTGCTCCTAAGTCAGTGGGGGAAAAATAGATGACCGACACTCCACATGAGATCTCCACCACTGCTTAGCATCACCCTACAACTGAAATGTGACGAACTCAACCCCATATTGTTGCACAATTCCCAGCTTGTGCAGCCTCTCAAAACAATCCAGTATGAACTCATAAGCATCTTCCATATCAGTACCCTGAAACGTAGGAGGTTTCAACTTGAGAAACTTGGTCAGCATCTCATGTTCATTTCCTGTCATCACTGGGCCTAGCATTGGCCTGAAGAAGTCACATGTGCCTGAAGCTGCACCCATCCTGGGAGCCGTAGGATCTGCTAGTTGAGTGCCAGATCCTGATTTGCAACGCCCGTGAGTATGGCTCCAGCACCAACCAAACCACTCAAGAAGTTCCAAGCCTGCTGAAATTCTTCGGGCATCATAGAGGGAAGGCCTGCACCTCCAGCCGGTCCCGCCTCTGCCTCCGCCTGCGCCCTTTCATCCTCCACAACAACTTCCATATCTTTGATAACCTGCTCTTGAGGTGGGGGAGGGGTTGCCTCTGGCGCTCCTGCAGTCGCTTGAGCCCCACCCCTGGCGGGTGTGGCTCTACCTCGTCCTCTGCCCCTTCCCCTGCCTCTACCACAGACAGTCGGGCCCGCTGCTGGGACCGCCAGTCTAGCTCTGTTGTTCCTTGTGTTAACCATCTACGGACATAAGAGTGAAAGAGTCAGATTTCAATTTGTATCACCAGATACCAATTAGAATCAAGTTATAGCACGATGGAAGAAGGAAGAGATAGTTTCCTAAAGTCCTATAGCCTCTCGAAAAAAATACGGACGTCTCCTCACTGTTCCGCAAGACTCTACTAGACCCGTTTTGGTACGATGAGATCAACGAACTTGTCTCTGATACCATCTTTGTCAAAATCCAGACCGCCGTGAGTGGCACCCACCCAACCCCGGGATGAGCGAACCAATAGAGTCCAAATCTTAGCATAGCCTAACAGCTTAAAACCAGTGTGCAGAAATGTAAGCTAGCAATCAATGATACTAAAATCAACTCTATAAAATAAATATAACCTACGAAATTCCTCCCAGAATCTGAAAGTCATCGTACCAAAAACATCTACCAAAATTAGAGTATGGGGATGCAACCCCAAATATAGAAATAGTCTAAGCCCAAAACAAATGGGATACAACTCAAATAGATGGAAATCAAGGCAGCTTGGTCGAACAACTCACCCTTGATATCTTGAAATGTCAGGCCTACAAGTGAGGGCGTGCGTCAACCGCTGGAAGATTTCATGTACTTACAAAAGACAAGCAAGTGCAGTATCAATACACCACCACCGTGTATTGGTAGGATCATCAGCCAGTTCTAAATAAATAGTGTATGAGTAGTACAACAATCAAGTAAGAGTACAGAAACACATAGACAAGTCAACAGGTATTCCTAGACTACAAGTCTCTACCTAACTTGTTCCCACATGTAAACCACTTCACAGTTATGATCAATAATCCACAACAATAACAATTACACCTCTTTACATATCTCGGACCCACCCTGGATCTCCTCTAGACAACATCTAAGTGTCAGACATACAATTCGGTCTACACCAAGACCAAACTCATAAAGCAATGTAACAACTCGGTCTCTCAAGGACCAAAAATACACAACCACAATTCATAATCACAACCCGGTCCACTAAGGGAACCATTAATAAAGATGCAACAATACAATAAAATAAACCTATACCAGGTGTGGTACCCGAGCCAACCGTTAGTGTTATCCCATATCAGGCGTGGTACCCGAGCCAATCGTTAGTATATCCCGTACCAGACATGGTACCCGAGCCAACCGTTAGTATTTTCTGTATCAGGCGTAGTACCCGAGCCAATCGAATGTCACATAAATCCACAGTCACAAATAATGAACAATCAATACTTGTAAACCAACAAGCAATAACACCTAGTTCATTTCACAAGACTGAAAAACAGGACTTTTGGACATTCCTAAATCATTCCCTAAGCAATGCAAACCATACAAATACTTAGACATGATTACACAAACATACAATGCATACAAAAATCAACAACCATCACCTACATCGAATAAGCAAGCTCTACAATGCTTGAGTTTTTCCCCTTTCAGGATACCTTGCTTGATCTTGGTCTAGAAATACTTACACAGTAACAAAAAATCAATCCTTATGGCCTACAAATTACCCGGATTATGAAAAATCTCAAACCTCAGGTCAACCATGATCATTCCACCCCTTCACGGGCTTTCCCACCATTAATTCTCTAAATTCATCATTTTTACGGATTTCCTTAGAGAATTATGGCTAAATGATCATCACCCATAATCAAGAATCAAGACCCAAGAACTCTAGCACCCTAGAATCCCTTTTTCCCCAGATTCTAGCATTCCTAGGTCATCCAAAACCTTTTCCCAAGTCAACCTCTATCAATTCTATAGCGTAGGAAAGATATCACAAAGTTTGGGGAGTAGAATCCTTACCTTTAGGACGAAAAACGGTGGAAAACTGGTAAAAATCGCCCAAAATCTCCCCATTCTTCTCCCAAAACGAGTGCAGAAAAACTGAACTGTTTTGGGAAAATTTTTGCATTAAATCCCGTTATGCTCCGCTATAGCGGTCCGCTCTATTATAGCGGTACCACCATAGCGGAGTCGTCTTCTATGGCAGAGGCTGACCGACGTTGACTTCTGCTGTAGCGGTAATTTCTCCACTATAGGTCGCTATGGTGGAGTGTCAACCTCCGTAGCGGTTGACACCGGACAAAAAGTTATAAAATCTCCAAAACTAGTCCATTTTACAACACACTTATTTTTTCGACGTTTCAAAATAACCCTTTCACGTCAACCTCAATTCCGGGAGTTCTACTTACCCGAATTCGATTATGAAAAGTTCCTCGGACTCCTTTATGTGTTAGCTACAAGGAAAACTAGCTCGAATCAAGACGTCAAACCCAATCCTTATCCGGATTGTCCTAGACCATACCTCGCCCTAAATCCGGCCGAGACTAGCCTAGCCCAAAATTTCAAACTCCCAAACTCGGAGTTTTCTAACTCTAAAAACTGGCACGAATGGTTTTCCTGTAACAATGGACCCGGTCGTTACAACAAGATTAATCCAACATATGACTCATCTGTTGGATTCATATTCAGAACCAGTAGTTTGATCCAACAAGTAGGTTATTTGTTACAACAGATGAGCTATCTGTTGCAACAGATGACTTACCTGTTGGATTCAACTGTTGTAACATGAATCCAACAGATAGGTCATATGTTACAACAGATGAGTCACCTGTTGGATACGCTACTGAAAATTACAGAAAAAATAGCAGATATACCCAGATGAGAAATTGAATTAAAAATCATTATTTTACTTATCAAAATCACCTATGAAGCAATACTCAGTGATTACAAATAAAATTTGGTCCAATAGCAGCAGTAGTGATAGCAACAACAACAACAATGTCTACGACGAACAGTAGTAGAAGAAGAAGATGATGATGATGAAGAAGAAAAAGAAGACAACAGCAGAAACAACAATGAAAAATGGTGAAATGGCGCGAGAAAGAAGAAGCAAGAAGAAGACAACGACAGTTTTTTTCTCTCCCATTTTAGGTAATTAGGATTTTATTTAATTCTTTCTAAATGGGTCCCATGAATTAAAGTGTAAAAATAAAAACTTGAGTATAACTCAAAAAATAAGTCAAAACTCATTAATTCATAATCTAACTTTTATCACTTTTACTCAACTAGTTTAGTGTACGCGCTTTGCGCGTGAGCAAAACGTGTATCATATTTAACAACAAACACTAAAAATAAAATAAAACTTTTATATTTTTTTCTTACCATATAAAAGAAAAAAATCGGTCAAGTTAATTGATATAACATTAACCCAATTCAAATAATCTTGTATAATTTTCACACGTCAAATATGTAGAGTACCATCAAAAAGTTCTACGGGTTGTAAACACCTTAACAACATAAATAGTATCAATATGAATGATAAATAAAAGTCAAAAAAAATATACCTTCAAATCTACTCGTAATCAACACGAAGTCTCAATAACATGCTCCACATGAATCTTCCTTTATCAAGATTATGACATATTTAACAATGTAAAATTCAACAAAATTATAAAATGGAGTATGAAATAATTATTAGAAATAACAAAAGAAAAAGAACATATTAATCTTACTTTACGTGATGGAGTTATTAGACTTACTCCTACAAAAAATTCGTACAACACCAACCAAGAAGAAGGTTTTTTAATTACTCTTCGGACAAACAAAACCCTCCAAAACTCCCCTCCCTTGTTAACCCTAATTTTTTATTATAAAATTGTTAGTATTTAATATTTATAAGTATTTATAGGAGCCAACCTTTCCCAAAATTCAGCCGACTTACACCTAATAAAACTCCTTCTCTATTTATGACTTTACACGTTTTAAAACTTTTTCCCATTTGTTTTTTATATTTATTATAGTTAATATTTAATATTATAAAAATAATAATATAATAATTATAGGGAAAAGGGTAAAAAGACGATTTTGTTTAGAGGAAAGATTTTTAATGAAGGGCAAAAAGTTCAAATCACATTATAAGGTGTTTCACACTTTTAATATAGTATAGAAGATAGATAGATATAGATTAAAATAACTTAAGTTACTACAACTTAAATTTGAAAAATTTCTAGTCACCCTTAATTAATTTTTCCTAGAAACTAGTCAAAAGAAAAAGGCAGAAAGAACAAGAAATAAGATACAGAGAGAACTGACATTCTCAAATTGGAGAAGGCAATTTTTTTGCAACTAGATCAGCTTCAAATCTCCTTCCAAGAGTAGAATTGCTAAAATTGCCTAAATTCAGAGAGCTGATGGATGGCAAATTTGTTGCATCTGATAAGAGCTACCAATCACTTACATCGGAGAGCTACAAATCATGACATGTGATGAGAGCAACAAATCGCCTAAATTGGAGAGCTACAGATCGAGAGAAAATTCACTTAGCTACAAATCGCCTAATTGCAACTCAAGCTCTATCAGATGCAACAATTTCTTATCTGTGGAGTATCTCTCAGAGCAAATCAGGTCTTAACCTTTCAAGAGGATGGAAACCTTGTGGATATCAACCATAGAAGGAAATTGAAGAAGTATAAACCATTTGTTTTGGCAATCCAAGCGGCTCAAGTGTATTATGCCACTTATCCTAGCTTACGACGTGATAAGAGTGATTGGTGGGCTGTGTGCAAAACAAAAGGTCGGGATATTGTAGATATGCCTCCATCATCTTCACAGCCACCTCTAATAGATATTGTAGAGCCATTCCAATGTGACGAAGATGGTTTAAGATTTAATGTGGTACCCGACAATGAAATTGTTGTCCAGAATTATCCAAATGGTGAATTTATAAACTTAAGAGATGAGGATGATGATTTAGATGATTGGGTAGAATTCATGATTAATCTGAATCTGATGAAGATGATGATAATGAGGATGAAGAGGCATATTCAAGTGGCAGTGAAAAGAGTCAAAGCGAATAATGAGTTTGTGGACATGAAGTCTAAGAGCACATATGTAAGTGACGTCACTTGCTAATTATATTCTACATAATTTACTTGTTTGAACTTTCAAATCTGATTGTGTAGAAGATTAGGTTTGATATAGTTTTATGTCGAGTATTATATGCTATTCAATGAGCTTTTTTGCTGGTATCATATGCACTTGTGATTAACAGAACTATATCTTGCTTCTTCATACCTTAATCTGACATAACTTTAGTTCCAGTATATTAGCTTTGAATCTACTTTCTTCTAATACAATCAACTTGAGTAACTTTAGTTTTATATCCTATATTTGTACAATATATGTGGGTGTATACTAGTGAATTAGCTGCTTTAGAAAAACAATGGATTACAATTGATTTTATTTTGAGTTTTTAAAATCTTTCTATCAGAGTAAGCATCTCACCAAACATATTTCAATTGTTAATAGAATATTGAGTGTTATAATAAAAAAACCTGAGCACTACCGTGAAAAGAGAGATAATTCTTGGAAAAATCATGAGTTACTTACCACCAATAATCTCAAGTTCCCTGCCAGGGAATACAGAAAACTCCTTTAATAGTGCCCCTACTCTCTCATCAATATGATGTTTGTCTGAAGGTTCAGATGCAGCCAAACTATCCACATGACATGATACAATGTCTGATAAAGGGGCAATAGTATCCTCGTTTACCTGGTCATTAAGTTGAGCTAGATCACAATTATCTTCCAAGACATTAACAGGAGCCTCAGGTGGGCTCACCATCTGTGTAACTACATCTGAAACAACTGATGGAAAATTTACAGTTGTCATCGAGGAAACTGCATTCTCAACAGTAACCCACCTTTCACTATCCGCGTGTTTGACAAAGTGGTCAGCCATAATATATTCCTCTTCCACCAGTGACTTCAGCTTGCATAATCTTGAAGGTCCTTGTTCCACACCAAATTGATCATGGTAATACCACTTTCCAATCATTCCTTTTGCTATAGTTGAAACATGTGGCGGGGTATTGCATATATCCATGTATTCTTCCATAGAAGCCATCTCCTCAACAGCTCCATCTTCCTCTAGAGGCTCCAAGGCATTCACTGCAGGACATTAAGGCAAACCTTCATTGTTTACTGGATGGTTGCCACTTTTAATAATTGAGCAATTACTATTTTCAGGACTGCTTCTAACCTTAGAATCCTTAGCAATTTTATTTTTTCCACTGACATCCTTTTGGATGTTGCACTTTCCTTCATATCTTTTGCCTTCAAAATGACTTTTTTTATTACTTAATGATAACGGGAATACAACAAACAAGAAGAAATGAAGGAAAAGATATGAGAATTAATAATTAGGAATTGAAATTATGGGCAACAAGGGGCTAAAACCCTCACCTCCCAATTGATTCCAACAACTAGATACTAATTCAACTCAACTAATCAAGGAAACCTAAATGAGATCCACAAGTGGGAAACCTTCGATTAATTAAGTAAAGAAGTTAAACTAACAATTAAGAGAGTCACCCTAATCACTCACTAATTCCTTAAGGGAATTACACTAAAGTCTTACACTAGCAACTACAAGTTTAGAGTATCAATCTTCAATATGCAAAAACTAGTCTTCCAAATGAAGAAAAGCTACTACTTATACTAGGGAATAAGAAGACACTAGCTATTACAATTTTGCCCTTAATGAAGTAAGGGCCTTGTTTGGTTGCCTTCTTTTGGGAATTCTTGAATTCCCCCTTCCACCTCACTTTAATAGACCACCCACACATTGTATGCTTTCTTTTGGGATTCTTCAAGCTTCTCCAATGCTTCCCTTTTCATGAACATTGCTTGAAGGTCTTGGAGCTCTTTAGCTTGACTACGTGTGAAAGGCCTTGAAGGATAAGTGCCATCCAAGATAGTACCATCCATGCTTTCCAATCTAGTATCATCCCCCCCTTCTTGAAAATGATTCGTCCTCGAATCCAATTGATCACCTACAACACAAGGAGAAAGATCACTAACATTGAAAACATTATGAACATTATACTCACTTGGTAAGTCAATCATGTATGCATTGTCATTTATCCGCTTGAGCACTTTGAAGGGTCCGTCTCCCCTTGGGCTTAGCTTTCCTTTTCGAACTTGTGGGAACCTCTCCTTTCGTAAATGAACCCACACCCAATCGTCCGGGTTGAAAATCACTTCCTTTCTTCCACGATTCTTTTGATTGGCCACCTTTGAATTGTTCTTTTCAATGGCCTCTTTTACCTTGGAATGAATGTTCATCATCTCCTTTGCTCTTTGTTCAGCATCTAGGCTCACAACAACATGGCTAGACAAAGGAGTCATAGTTAATGGAAACAAAGGCTTAAAGCCATAACATGCTTCAAATGGGGACATTCCAATAGAAGAGTGGAAAGACCGGTTATATGCAAATTCTATCAAGGGTAAATGGTCTTCCCAAGTGGTTGGGGTGCCCCTAATCATACACCTAAGCATGCTTCCAAGAGTCCGGTTGACTACTTCGGTTTGTCCATCCGTTTGAGGATGACAAGAAGTAGAAAACATGAGTTTGGTACCAAGTGTACCCCATAGATTCTTCCAAAAATGACTAAGAAATTTGGAATCCCTATCACTAACAATGGTTTGAGGGACTCCATGCAATTTAAGCACATTAATGACAAACAAGGATGCTACATGGGATGCATCATCACATTTATGGCATGGAATGAAATGAGTCATTTTAGAGAACCTATCCACTACCACAAATATGCTATCATGTCCTCTTTTAGTCCTAGGAAGTCCCAACACAAAATCCATAGAAATGTCCATCCATGGACCACTAGGAGTAGGAAGAGGGGTATACTTACCTTGAGGCCGAGTCGTGGATTTGGCTTGCTTGCATTCGAGACATTGTCCACAAATCCGCTCCACGTCATGCTTCATCTTTGGCCAATAAAATTGTTCCATAAGGATGTCAAGTGTCTTGGGTACTCCAAAGTGCCCCATCAAACCACCACTATGAGCTTCCTTGACAAACAACTCTCTCCATGAACTCATGGGCACACAAACTCGCCCATTCTTGAACAAGAATCCATCAACCAATTGGAACCTATCAACCCGCTTCCCTTGACTAAGACAATCAAAAATTTCTTTGAAATCGGGATCCATAGAATAGAATCCCTTCAAGCTTTCAAATCCCATCATTTTAGAAGCCAAGGTGTTGACCAATACAAACCTCCTTGATAGAGCATCCGCTACTACATTCTCTTTGCCTTGCTTGTAGTTGATCACATATGGAAAGGTCTCAATGAATTCAACCCATTTGGCATGTCGCTTGTTCAACTTGGATTGCCCCTTAAGATGTTTCAAGGACTCATGATCGGTCCTTATCACGAACTCTTTGTGCCACAAGTAGTGTTGCCAATGAGCCAATACCCTCACAAGTGCATATAATTCCTTGTCATAAGTTGAGTACCGAAGAGTAGCTCCCTTTAGTTTTTCACTAAAGTAAGCCAATGGTTTTCCCTCTTGCATCAAGACACCACCTATCCCAACACCCGAAGCATCACACTCTATCTCAAAAGCTTTATCAAAATTAGGTAGTTGGAGTAATGGGGAGGAACGCAACATGGACTTCAATGCTTGAAAGGACTTCTCTTGTTCTTCCCCCCACACAAAAGGTACATCTTTCTTGATCAATTCGGTTAATGGGGAAGCAATTGAACTAAAACCCTTCACAAAACGCCGGTAAAAGCTCGCCAACCCATGAAAACTTCTTACCTCAGTTGCGTTGGATGGGGTCGGCCAAGTCTTGATTGACTCCACCTTTTCTTCATCAACCTCTATACCACTTGCACTAACCACAAAGCCCAAGAACACTACCTTTTCAACACAAAAAGAACACTTCTTGAGATTCGCGAATAACCTTTCTCGTAGCAAAACATCAAACACTTGTTTCAAATGGCCTACATGCTCTTCGATTGTCTTGCTATACACAAGTATGTCATCAAAGTACACAACCACAAACTTGTTGATGAAGGGTTTTAGGACATGATTCATCAACCTCATGAAAGTGCTTGGAGCATTAGTCAAACCAAAAGGCATCACAAGCCATTCATACAACCCAAATTTTGTTTTGAAAGCCGTCTTCCATTCATCACCCGGTTTCATTCGAATTTGATGGTACCCACTCCTAAGATCAACCTTTGAGAACACACTTGATCCACAAAGCTCATCCAACATGTCATCAAGTCTTGGAATTGGATGCCTATACTTGATTGTAATCTTGTTCACGGCTCTACAATCAATGCACATTCTCCAAGTACCATCCTTTTTGGGAACAAGGATAACCGGTACGGCACACGGGCTTAGGCTTTCTTTGATCAATCCCTTTTCAAGGAGTTCTTCCACTTGCCTTTGTAGTTCCTTGGTCTCTTCCGAATTACACCTATAGGCTGGTCGGTTGGGAATTTGTGACCCCGGCACAAAGTCAATTTGGTGCTCAATTCCCCTCAAGGGTGGTAGTCCCGCGGGCATCTCATCCGGAAATAGTTCATCATAGTCCTGTAAAAGAGAAGAAACAATACTAGGCAAAATGCTAGTATCTTGGTTAGCATGCAATAAAAGATTGGTGTTGACAAGGCACACTAAAAAGCGTTCCTCATCCACACCTTTTAGACAATTGTTTGGCTTGGCTATCATACACATGTTCTTCTTATTTTTAGCCAAGTCACTTCCCTCCTTTGGAACAATGGTGGAACTTTCACCTTCACTCTTCGCTTCTTCCACCCTTATTCTCTCCCGAAGCTCCTTCATAGCCCGATAGTCCTCACTCACTTGGTATGGGGTGAGAGGTGCAAGTACATATTTCTTACCGTCAATCACAAAAGCATACTTGTTGGTCCTTCCATAGTGCACAACATCTCTATCAAATTGCCAAGGCCTCGCCAATAATACATGACAAGCCAACATGGGTACCACATCACAAATCAACTCCTCATTGTACTTGCCCACACTAAATCGAATACTTGCTTGTTTGAGGACCTTCATCTCTCCACTCTCATTGAGCCATTGTAGCTTGTATGGGTTGGAATGCCTTCTTGTTGGAATTTTCATACGCTCCACCAAAGAACTACTCACCACATTAGTGCAACTCCCACTATCAATAATCAAAGAACACACCTTATCTTGGATCTTGCACCTAGCATGAAACAGATTCTCCCTTTGGTCAAGTTCTTCTTTGGAAAGGGATCCCATAATTCTCCTCACAACACATGAAAGGTTAGTATTTACCTTCAACTCTTGATTATCATCAAGTAGGGGTTGCCCCCTTTCCATGAAGCAAGAAAAATTTACCCTCTCATCCAACCTTTCTTCCTCATCCCCCGAAGCTACTCTCTCCCCTTCACCTTTATCCCCCTCTCCCTCACTTCTTTCATTATTCTCATCTTCCTCATCGGTTTTATACCCATCAAGAAAAGAAACAATTGTCCTTCTATTAGGACACTCACTAGCAATATGTCCCCTCCCTTGACATCGAAAGCATTGGATGGTAGAGGGTCGAGGAAAGTTGGGTTTTTCAAAGTTCCCTCCTTTCTGCTTGTCATTCCCTTTGGCTTTGTAATCAACCTTGACATGAGTGTCTTGACCACTACCCTTAGATGATTCTCGAGGAGTTGGGGTCTTCCACTTATCATTGTTTTTACTCCATGAGGAAGGTGAAAAATTCTTGGCCTTGTATGTCTTCTCATCTTTCAAATCCATTTCGACCTTAGAGGCATCATGGAAAGCCGCTTCAAGATTCTCATAGTGTTTAAGTCTCAAAGGCTTCAAGATATCGGGCCTCAAGTTTGCCATGAATCATATCACCGTATATTGCATATGCTCCTCAAGCTTGGACTTCATTCTCAAGTTCTCAAATTCATCATAGTATTCTTCAACACTCTTGGTACCTTGCCTAAGCATGTACACCTTCTTGAGAGCTTCTTGGTAGTAATCCGGAGGCAAATACCTATACTCCATTAGACCAACCAACTCTTGCCAAGTGGGCAACTCATAGAGATGACGACTCTCTCGTTCCCTCCTCTTGGATTCCCACCATGTGGAAGCATATCCCTCGAATTGAGTGAGGGCATACTTCGCCTTCAATTATTCCGAGATGTTATTAGTAAGGAAAATCCGTTCACTTTGTAGTTTCCATTCAAGAAATTCATCCGGGTCACTACTTCCCTTGAACTTTGGAAGTGTAACCTTGAGCGTGTTCAATCCCCTATCTTGATCATTCCGTTCTCCATACCTAGCTCCTCTATTCCCCATCCTATCTCCTCTATTCCCATAGCGTTGACCTCCTATTCCTTGGTCCCACCCTAAGTCCCGAGGCTGGACCCCTTCCCTTGGCCCTTCATAGTCATCTCTACCCCCATGCTCCCAAAACTCATCATTATTGTGAACTTCATTCATGTCGTCATAGAGAGGATTTTGAAAGTGGTGGTTTGGGTAGGGTGTTTGTGTGGTGTTTCGTGGAGGTGATATGTAGGAATCATGTAAGGACGCATTTGATGGATTTCGGAGTGGAGTTTGGTATAAAACTTGGTTTGCCACAATAGGACGGTTCTCTTGTGGAGGGCGATAGGGTTGTGGATGCGGATGTGGATGTGGTGTTGGTTGCCTTGTGAAGTTTGGAGGGTTGTTTGTTTGGAAGGTGGGGTGTTGGAAGTTTCGGGTTCGATTTTGTGGAGGGTAACATAGTTGGTGAGCTTGCCCCGGAGTAATGGTGGTGGATTGCACCGATGCTCGCCTTGCCTCCTCATTTTCGACTTGGAGTGTCTTCCCTCTATTCTCATTTTCCCCCCGTACCAACCTTTCCTCCATACCTCCTAACTTCCCATTCATTTCCGCCATTTGTTTGGAGAGGTGTGCAAGAACCTCCATGAGGTTCTCCGAGCTCTCCCCAACTGGACTTGCACCGTGGTGGGACATGGCACCTACAAAACTCAACAAGCAAGGTTAGTAGTAAAAGGCTCACGTACCTCGTATGTAACTCTCAACTCACCTCCTGTGGCATCGTCTCAAAATTGATAGTGAACTAGCTTCGCTCAATCAACTCAAGGTCACCTATCCTTTGTGGAGGAGTGGATTCTTGTGACTTTTGAAAGAAGGACGACTTGAAAGACTCTAACGGACTTGAATCAAGGAATTAATCAACGAAAACAAGACAAGAAAAGAAGAAGGAAGAAGCACGAAAGAATTCGGACTCAAGAATTAAGTAACAAAAGTAGGAGAAACCACTTGTTGTTGCTTAATTTGGAGAATCAAAGAGATGATTTGATGTTTAAAAACTAGTTAACAAGTAATTAAAAATGTTAATTAGTTGTTAAATAGTTGAGAAATCTAAGAAAAATGAGTGTAGAAGAAGAAGTTTGAAGTTCCAACACTTAGAAAAAAATTGGGGTCTTAAAAGTTCCAACACTTAGAAAAATTTTGGGGTTCCAAAATTTGAGACCCCTAAAAAAAACTAAGTATAGAACCTGCAGATTTTTGCTCTCTGAAATTGGGCAACACGCGCTACTGACGTGGCAGTCCACGTGGATTTTTTTTTTTTTTTTTTAAATTCCACTTGTGGACCCAACAAACATCTTTGACCACTTTGACTTGGAAAGTTGGATCAAACGTACCTTTTGGCTTCTTCTTTTTCAAGATGTTCTTGATGAATATCAAAAACACATAGAACACCAAGAACACACACTAAACACCAATACCTTCAAATGAGCTCGGAATTGGCTCAAATTTTAGGATTAGCTCCCCCTTAACGTAGGGAACAAACCCCAATGATTTTTAAACTCCAATTCCTCCTCAATCAATAGACCCACTTTCAAAGTTTGTAAAGCTTCAAAAGCTCAAAACCCTTTAATGGCAACTTCACTTCTACAACTCCAAATCGCATGAAATTTGAAATCTAGACTCAAAAAACACTAGGGAACAAGAATCTAGTGTCAAAAACAAGAAATCAAACAAGATAATTTTCGGATTTTTTTTTATTTTTTTTTTTGGATTTTGAAGATATCAAATTCTCAAGACTTAGATTTGTGGAAACAAACCTAAACCAAGCTCTGATACCAAATGATAACGGAAATACAACAAAACAAGAAGAAACGAAGGAAAAGATATGAGAATTAATAACTAGGAATTGAAATTATGGGCAACAAGGGGCTAAAACCCTCACCTCCCAATTGATTCCAACAACTAGATACTAATTCAACTCAACTAATCAAGGAAACCTAAATGAAATCCACAAGTGGGCGACCTTCGATAATTAAGTAAAGAAGTTAAACTAACAATCAAGAGAGTCACCCTAATCACTCACTAATTCCTTAAGAGAATTACACTAAGTCTTACACTAGCAACTACAAGTTTAGAGTATCAATCTTCAATATGCAAAAACTAGTCTTCCAAAATGAAGAAAAGCTACTACTTATACTAGGGAATAAGAAGACACTAGCTATTACAATTTTGCCCTTAATGAAGTAAGGGCCTTGTTTGGTTGCCTTCTTTTGGGAATTCTTGAATTCCTCCTTCCACCTCACTTTAAT
>QJPP01002195.1:0-33782 GCA_003996215.1 Jaltomata sinuosa | reverse complement strand
TACCAAGTTGTCACGACCCAATTTCTCGGTCATGATGGCACCTACAACCCCCGGTAGGCGAACCAATCCCTGTAGCCCAGAACAGTTAGTAATGGGCTACTGTCTAACAAATAAGAGAACAAGACGAATGAAATAGATAATATGAATGTAATTATATATAAATGCGGAAAACTAAACCAAACTCCAAGACCTGGTATCATAGTACAGAGCCAAACTACATACATGGAGTACAAGTAACCAAAACTATATATATACAGATGTCTCTGAATGGAAATAGAGTACATGAAGCAAAAGATGAACTAAAGCTAAGCTCCGATCGCCAAGAGCCCACCTTCAGTCTGAAGTAGTCTTCACTAGATCTCCAAGCACGAATCTCAATGATCTACCGGCGATGGCCCACACTAGGATCTGCACCCAAAGATGCAGGGGTAGGGGTGAGCACCAAATGCGAAGCATAAGGTACCCAGTAGGTATCATAGGCCGACTGGGCACATATAAGATAAAAGAGCAGTAATAGACAGAATAGAAGCAAGTAGTCACAGAAATCAACGAAAGGTACACAGGAACTAGCCCAGAGGTAAATCAACAGAACCACAGATGAGGCTAGTAAGCAGAATATACACACCAAAGGCACAGGTGAAAGTAAGAAACAACGCACCTGGGATCCTTGCAGTAACAGTGCATATAAAATAAGTTTACGAAAGGGACGGTATACCGGTAACCTCAAGTATAAGAAGGAGAGAGAAAGAGTAATAATAGGCATGCTCAAGACATGAATCAATACTCAACTAACCATATCAACCTCAAATCCAGAAACTAACACCCTAACAGTACCAATCTCATACTTATCCATAATAGAGAATCATTCTATAAGTAAAAAGCAAAAGTCTACCTACAGTCCCCCGGCCGCCCATACAACCGAGGAACACAAACAAGTGAAAACAAACCCTCCGGCATCCCATACTACCGGAGCGTACAATCAGCAAACAGCAAACAAGGGTGGAGCCTCAAACAATGAATGATATGATGCATGAGATCTCAAGTGCCATGGTATCTCTGTATGTACCTCCTCCGGCGCCGATCCGGCCCAGCAGGTAGGTTCCAATGGAGTCTCTGCCCGTATACCTCTACTCCCCCGTATACCCCTCTTCCGGCACACGCAGCTCGTAGCCCCTGGCCCGGATAGCAAGGTCCATGGAGGTCCTCGACGCCATACCATATCTCAGTATCAGAACATGTATCAAGATAGAGTCCCAGTCTCAATATCAAGATATAGAACCAGTCTCAAATATGCATGCCCAGACCCCGTCCAGGACTAAAAAAATAGTAGGAAAATATCTGAAAAACCCCTCCAAGGGTGCCCGGGCGTCGCCGGGTCTAAACAGTAAAAAGTCATCTCATGTGCTCGGTCCAACCGAAGCTAAAAATCATCTCAAGTAGTAAGAAAACTCATCTAGCACCCCGGCCCTGCCGAGTCTAGTGATAATAGTAAAACTGATGATTTTAAACCACAAGTGAAATCAACCATTTCCAAATCATTTCCATCAAAAACGGCCCCCCCGGCCATGCAAGGTTTAGAAAACAGTGTCAGTAGGCCCAAAGCCAAAACCACTGTAAAACATCGATAAAACCTCTTTATATGCATGAAAATGATATGCTCACACACAACAATAGCTGCTCAACAGCTTACAATCAACCTACCGACCCTGCACAGGCCCACAGCTACTCAGCAAGCATCACCAGCCTAGAAGGATAATTCTATGCCCGGGACTCGCGGACATCCCCAAAATCCCACCTTCTATGTTCCAGAGTCAATAAGGCCTCGCAGGACCACAAGGGTAAATAAAATATATCCGCAAATACTACACACAACGGAGGAATAAAAATAGGCGGACATGAATAAAGCGGTCAAGGTTTGTGGTACCAACCTAATAAACCAACCCAAGGATGCCCATTAATACAATTTTATTCTATATATACGGAGTCTGGGGAAATTAAACCGTAACCTACCTGTCGTCCGACGACAAGCTGCTGGAACAATGATGTCCAAGCTCGAACCACTCCGAGAAAATCCAAAACTAAATCGGAATCGGATTCGGATTTGGGACGGAATAACTTAACGTAGATAATAAATGTACTGTGGTAATTTTACCACAATTATATTTCACGGAGATATTATCAATTGCTGGCAGCAACTTACATACAGTTGCTCAATTGCCTTCAATTATTAAGATCCCACCTTAATTATATATAATGGCAAGCTTAATTGAAAGTTAGGCAGTATATGTATATATGGAACATTCTGTTAAACAAGTTATGCAGTGTATTTATAGAATATATATTGCCTAATAAGTGGCAGCCATATATAATATGTAATGTTGGATTGCCAACGTTAATGGCAATACTGCCACCACTTCACTTGGCTGGCCACTCCCTCCACCTACACGTGGAGTGGAGGTGGCACTTACAAGGTGACAAAATAATAGTTTTGTCCCGTTATTTATATATTCGGGTATTGCATTAATTCGTGGTATAATAAATATAATATTTTAAATTACTATCTCCGTTAAAATATTACGGAGTATAAAAACTTTATAAAATAAATCCGTCTACACTTATATTGTATCAAATATATTTTTCATAAACCTTTTAAATATTTTGAAAAGACAATAATAATATAATTTTTACCAAAATACAACTTTTAAATAAATATTTCAAATACACGCACGATGCTAATACGGTCCTTAAGTTTAGGCTCGTAATTCGCCTACGCACGATTTCGATATTCAAGAATTCTCTCGGGATCCTCCCTTATATTTTATCACTGTTTCGAAACTGAAATGGCATTTTAAACCGTGAAATCGAGGCTAAAATCGGGTTTAACCCGACCCGATTCGCGACCCGGTTCGCAACCCCGTTTTCTGCCAGACAGTCCGCGGTAAAACAGTCATAACTCTTTACTCCGAGATTATTTGGACGTGCGGTTTTGTGCATTGGAAACTAGACTCGTAGACCTTCGATTTGGTATCTCGGGGGACTTCTAACTCTTTATATATTGAGAGAAAAGTCCTGATACATTTGACCCAAGGTTCAGAAATTTGTTAAAGGTCTTACGATATCTTTTGTCGATTTGCTTGACTTCAAACTTAAACGTGGAAATGACCGGAAGGGTCATTACATATTGAAACTAAAGTTACCTGCCTTGACTGACCACCAACCAACGAACGAATATTTTTTCTAGCATCAAATTAGTTAACTGAACCGTGCCAGGTCTGAATCAGCTGAAAGTGAATGAACCAGGGCAACCTGCCCAAAAGACCCAAACCAAAACCATGATCCTGCAAGAAGTGTGGTAAGCCTACCACGCAGTCTGTAACCATGAGCCAAGCTCCCAACTCTAGAAAACACTACTGCTACTCCGAACACTCGAACACCATTTGAATGTGAAATTGCCTTACGAATCTCACCTCAGGAAGAAGTCCACCATGCCACAAATATCAAGTCCAAACACCCCGAAGGCAAAGGAAAAAGGTGCCTGGGGTTCAAAGTTACCATCTAGCCATAGAAACTTTTGCATATACATTCAACTCATTCTTTTGGCTCGAATCAACCACTCTACTGGTTCTGCAAACACCAACCACTTCGAAGCATATATCATAACAAACTTCTAGTCCATACTGGCCGAGTCTAACCAACAGTGGAACCCCACATAAACAGCAACTCTGGAGGAATTAATTAAATAAGCTTTCCAATCCTTGGCAAATGAATGGCGATTACTAGTCTCTACGTATCATCAGAGCTCAAAATAGCCTCGCTAGTCTCAACCCGCACAAGCTGACCACATAAAGCATACACCACGGCTGAAGCTCAAACTTACGCCGCTGAGTCTGTCCAACCATGTTAGAAGAACCTCGTACTAACTAGAACACTGCTGAAATCTAGAATATCTCACCTCTTGCAGAGGTTAGCCAAGGACTAGGTGTCCAAGGCCAATAGCCGCATCCACAACTGAAGTAAAGAAGCTAAGTTGTCCACACCCACTGCCTCTCGACACTAGGATGCTGCAACCAAATAGAAACTACCACGAACCATTCGATGTAACCTGCCATGCCATGATTTTGAACCCCAACTTTCAAAACGGCCAACTAAAGCCTTGGTCAAACCAGGATGCTGCCAATGAACCCTTAGGAACCCAATCCAACTAGGCCTGAATATGAAAATTGCCAACACCGCAGTTGCTACTGAAACAAAACCAATTGATGGAAAACCCACATCAATATGTAGATGGCTGAATCGAATCACCTACACACAATTCCAAAGCAAACCTTCATCACCACCTCAGGCAACTACGAGGACACATAAACACATACAAAGAGTTATCTCCCTTCTTTTTCAACTAAACAAAAATGCTTCCTTAGCACATACTAAACCTTACAAATCCTTTCTCGAATAAGAACCTGAAGCCATTACCTTACTACTCATAGCTACACGTCAAATTCAATAAGGCACGAGAAGAATGGGCCGGATGCCTAACTCACCCGAAATGCTTACAAATGCAACCTAACCACTAGGTTACGATCAACACTTAGTCAGAAGTGCTTAAAGTCAAGACCCAATCACGATGCCAACATCCAGAGCTCATCGAAAGAACTTCAATCAAGATTCATTCCAACTGGAGCTAAAGATACAACAACACACCCAATGGACCAGGAAGTGGAGGAGACTATGGGAACAACCCATATACCTACCAACCTCCTAAACTAATCAACAAAGAGGGTCGACTCTAGACACTCGAGAGACCAAACCAATCTATGGACACTAGCATAACCAATACCTCCCAACTGAGGCAAAATCTCAACTCCGGCCCAACTACCGGTAATACACCGAACCATCACATGGATCTCTAGCCACGCTAGATAACGGACTAGGCAACAACCATCTAGGACCGCTCAACAAGGGAAACCCAACCAAAAGTCCAGAATCACAATGAAACAGGGGTAAGCCAATTAGAAACAGACTAACAAGAACTACCCACGAGCTACAACTCCGGGAAAACACCTCTCAAGGATAACTTACCCCCATCCACTACTAAAGAATAAACTACCAATAAAACAACGTATCGATACTATAATTTGGGTAGCCAAACAACTTAAACAAGTAGCAGGTAGGCATAGAAGAAATTATAGATTCGCAACACGAGCGGGACTAACATAAGTCAAAGGTAGCAAAAGCCTGACCTGGAGTAACGATGTCAGGAACCTCTACCTCTAGCCCACCAAGAGGACCATCAAGTTGATGGGTTCTAACTCTTGACTGAGTGGTCAAAATTGAAGCCCCAACTAGCCCTCGCTGGGGACAAACTCAATAAAGGTGACCAATCTCTCCACAATGATAACAACCAGGCTGTCTGGGATACACAATCGTGGGGCAATTCCTAGCAAAGTTCCCATGCTCACCACACCAAAAATAGCTTATACCAGATGAAATTCGACGGGAAAATCTCGCCTCATACTGCAATACCGATAGATAACCCTGCTGAAGAACTAGAAGCTCAACTATAACTGAAGCACCACTCACAGAACCAGGTACTGAAACACTCACCGGAGGACTCAAAGTCCTAGCCACGGTGTCCTGAAGAACTGGGGTAGCTATAAATCCAATCGAAGGCAGGGCTGACCCCACACCCCCTATCTTAGGCGGTAAACTCTCACTCTGAAGTCTTGGTGCTAACGGAAGCACTGAAGCAACAAGCACAGAAGCCTCGGGACGAACCGCTATCGCACTCATCTGAGGCATTTCAGAATGAATAAACAACTGAAGTTTTAGAATTCAATAGAGCCAGGAATGCACGATGAGGAGCCAAGAAGATGAAATATTTCCTAACAATGCCTTGTAGCCTCCCGCAGATAGGATACGGACGTCATCGTACCAATCCACGAGACTCTACTTAGACACTTGCTTCTGTATTATGACACCGGTGAACCTAGAGCTCTTATACCAAGCTGTCACGACCCGATTTCTCAAGTAATGATGGAACCTATAATCCCTAGTAGGCGAACCATATCCCGTAGCCCAGAACGGTTAGTAATGGGCTACTGCCTAACTAAAACGCACCAGCAAGCAGAAATAAGCAACAACAAAACTCGCATATAAATACATAAAGGAAACTACACCAACCCCAAGACTTGGTATCGACAGTACAAAAGCTTCTAATAGAATACAAGTTCTAGAAGTAACAAAATACAACATAAATTACCTCCGAAAGTACAAGGATCAACAGTACAACAGATGAGATGTAGACAAGCCCCGACCGTCAGGCGCTCACCCTAGTCTCAAAGATCCAAAAGCTGCACGAGTCTCCAACGTGATCAACGATAAAATCTCAGCTAATATCTGCACAAAAAAGTGCAGAAGTGTAGTATGAACACCAAAACCACGGGTACTCAGTAGGTATCATAGGACGACTGAGCGCATATAAGATATAAAAGCAGTAAGTAACAGATAGCAAGAAAACAGTCATTGAGGCAATAAGCAAGGCACAAAGAGCTAGCACACATCATCCATAACCAAGAGCTTCAAGTAACACATGCTAGCACAGAGATACAATCACACAGAATCACTGGTGAAGGAAAGAAGAACGCACCTGGAGTCCTTGTACAATAATATAAATAAGTAGAGGGAGAGTTGAGAATATGGCGGTATACCGGTAACCTCAAGTGGAAGGAAAAGATGGAGAGCAGTCTAACATACCCAAAATGGAATCAACCAGTATAAGGAAATCATAACACCAATCCAATCATATGATAGCATAACCAGGGAATCACCTCACAAGTACAACCCTAGGATGAAATAACTAGTCCACAATAACCGAGAGATACCACTCAGCTTCCCACAAGAATAGAACCAGTGTCTCACACTCTAAAGCCCTCTCAATAATCAAAAATCCCACAACCAAAGTCTCAACAGGCTAGCCATCACTAATCTTTCAAGGACCGGGTGCCAAGACAAGCTCTAAGTAAAAACAAGAGTAAATATAGTCTACCTACAGTCCCAACGGCCGCCCATACAACCGAGGAACACAATCAAGTGAAAACAAACCCTCCGGCATCCCATACTACCAGAGCGTACACTGAACACACAACAAACAAGGGTGGAATCCAATGCATGATATGATATGATGTGAAATAGAATCTCTGTATGTACCTCCTCCGGTGCCAATCAGGCCCAGCAGACAGGTTCCATGGAAGGACTCAGCCTGTATACCTCTACTCCACCGTATACCCTTCCCTCCGGCGCACGCAGCCCGAAGCCCTAGGCCCGGAGCAGCAAGGTCCATGGAGGTCCCCGACCCATACTAAAACTCAGTCTCAAGAAATGTCATCCAGAAGCAAGTCCGGGATCAAGATAGAGACCCAGTCTCAAGTATGCATGCCCAGACCCCGTCCAGGACTAATGTAGTAAAAAATGCCTCAAAAACCCCTCCAAGGGTGCTCGAGCGTAACCGGGTCTAAAACTGTAGTAAATCAAGTCTAGTGCTCCGCCCCGTAGAGACTAGTATCAGTAATAAAATCAAGTTTGGTGCTCTACCCCGCAGATACTAGTACCAGTAATAAAACCAGTGCGAAAACATCCAAAAATCCCCCTTTCTATCAACAACAGTACCAAAAATAGGCCCAGGACCATGCAAATTTAGGAAAACTATCAGTAGTGGCTCACAGCCAAAACTGTAGTAAAACATGCAGGGGAAAACCTTTTTCATGGATGATATGCTCGCACACAAATTTAAAAGTAGCCCAATGGCTCACAACAATTCCTATCAGCCCTGCACAGGCCCAATAGCTACTCAGCAGACATAACCAGCCTAAAAGGATAATCTCTATGTCCGGGACTCGCGGACATTCCCAAATAGCCCACCATCTATGTTCCAGAGTCAATACAAGGCCACACAGGACCACAAAGGTAATATACATTACTACGCGAATACTACAAAGAACATATGAAATAGACGGACGAAAGGCGGACAAGGTCTAGGGTACCAACCTATAACAACCCATCCAAGGATGCTAATTAATGCAGTTATAGCCTATATATGCAGAGTCTAGATAGGGGAAAACCATAACCTACCTGTCATCCGATGACTAGCTGCAGGAACGACATCGTCCAGACTCGAACAGCTCCAGGAAGCTCTGAATCACACAAAACAAATACTTTCAATTGATGTCCGAAAGGCGTATCTATGAATCCTGACCAACCAAGGTAATGAAACAATTGCTAGAATCGACAAGGCTGCAAGAACGAGCTATAGCCAATTGATAAGGTGTTAATGTCACACTCGCGACCATCCAACTCCAATGCATCAAAATGAGGCCAATAACAATAACAAATGGCATCTATATCCAACAACAATACATTAACCACATCTCCAAGGAGCGACGAGCTCCCGAGGCACTATTTCAAGGCGTACTTCATGTCATTCAATCCAATAACCATCGTTCGTTACTCCAATAAGAATCATACCAACTCCCAGTACCTCTAACACCTTAAAACCATCAACATACAACAATAAAAACCCAATTTAATATGAAAAAGGGGCTGCCCAGAGCCACAAATCCAAAATACCACTTCGTGGCTCAGAAATCCATAAAACAATCCTAGAACATATAATAACGAAAGAGGGTCATAGGAGGAAGGTTACCTTGACAAAAAGCTTTGAAATACCAAGATAAACATGCTGTTATAAGGACCCACCAAGAGCTGTAACATTATACGGCAAGAAAACACGACAAACATGCCGATAACGATAAGTTCTCCTCGGAATTGATTCTAAAGCTCAAATTAAGAATGAGTCAAGGATTTAGAACCCTTACCTTCCGATAATCAAATGATAATAGCATAAAAATATCAGTTCCACGAACTGCCTCCTTGCAGTAGCAACAAACGGAGCCAAAACGACGAGAAAACTGTACCACGATGATGAGCTCGCGACGTAGAACAACTTCCGTTAAACTTCCGAATTGAAAGGATCAAGGTCCATGGATTATTTCTAAGGTTTTTATCTGTTTTTATATGGTTTTGGTCTATTTTTATGGGTTTAAAACGAAGGATAAGTAGATTTATAAAGGCAAACCGACTTAGGATGTGGGCCCCGCTTTGACGTGTCTGCTTGTGCAGTCTTACGAAAACATGAATATCTCTCTATTCTGAAGTCGTATGGACAAACGGTTTAGTGCGTTGGAAACTAGACTTGTAGAACTTTGAATTGGTATATTGGGAGCCCACTAAATCTTTATAGATATGGATAAATATCCCAAGACATTTAACCCAAATTTGAAGATAATTCCTTAAAGGAATTTACAATAACTTTTTCCGACTTTTGTTTCGCAACTTGCTTGACTTCAAAACTTATCATACGACCATTTTGCAATTATAATACCTCATAACACATCCTTCTTAGTATATTAGACACTATTAGTCTTACCCCAAAGGCACGGGTTACTTTGAATCTTCCAAACGGGCGAGGTGTTACACGAGACATTTCTTTAACTCGAACTTTCGAGTAAGGGATTCCTTTGACCAAGAACCTTGGTTTAACTCTTTGATATTACCAAGAATGTTGACAGAAGTCAACGATTTCCAAAGTTGAAGCTCTAAACTGAGGAACGGCCATAAAGACCAAACAAATGGCCCGGGCACCGAACTACCGGTCCCGACAAGCCATAAATGACTTGGGCCGCTACAAGTAAGCTCTAATGGTACAAGAAAGTAAAAAATGTGTAAATGACCGGAAGGGTCATTACATTTTAATATTATAACTTTTTATAAAATCAAAGTGTCCAGTTTTATAAACCCTTTTAAAACGTTCTTTTAGAATATTCCAATTTTGTAGATCACTTTTTATTTTCGCTATTTTAGTAGCGGTAGCAGAAAGATTAACACTATTTATTATGTTTTGATTTATTGGAGCATCCATTAAGATTTGAATAAAATATGGGGTAAAAGAGGGGTTTTGTAGTACTATCCTGGAACCAATATCTACTTTAGATGTTACTCCTTAGTTGGCCGGAAGGGGTATGAGTATGAGTAGCTAAATCTTTATACTATCCTAGATCCAGTCGAAATTATGTTGCTCTTCAAATAATTATTTCATTGAGTAGTCTTTACTTTTACTCTTTATCTACTTTCTTAGTTTTATTCCTTAAGTTAGGTAGCCGTTTAATCATGGTCTAGATATTGGCAAGCCTGTATTTTCCAATGGATTAGCTCTAGATCTGTCGTGTATTAGAGCCGGACCCGGATGGTGTTCCCGTCGCCAAACCTAAAGGAAAAAGATAAAAGAAATTTAGAGAAGATAACCAGAAAATACTACACAAAGAAATAATTATTAAGGAGTAACATCTAAAGTATATTGGTTCCAGGATAGTACTACATAACCCCTCCTTTACCCCATATTTTATTTAAATTAATGGATGCTTCGATAAATCAAAATATAATAAATAGTGTTAATCTTTCTGCTACCGCTACTAAGATAGCGAAAATAGAAAGTGATCTATAAAATTGAAATATTCCAAAAGAACATTTTAAAAGGGTTTATAAAACTGGACACTTTGATTTTATAAAAAAATATAATATTAAAACTTCTGAATATATGGTTGCTTTTAATAAAAATATTGAAACTATTAAATTATTAGCGGCTGAAGATATCAATAGATATAAGAAAAATTACAAGTTTCTTCATATAGGACTTGCTCAAGTAGCAGTTAAACCATTATATCGTTTAGGTCTAGTTGTACCCATATGTCTTCTCCTAAAAAATAATAGATTATTAAATTTTGAACTCATTATTACCAGTATTACAAAGTAATCTAGCTAATGGTCCCGTATATTTTAATTGTTATCCCAACTTCTCTATAGATATTAATGATCAGAATGTTATGAATACATTAACATTAAATGTTACAACAAAAAATATGAATAGTAAAATAAATACTAGAGAATTAGCCATAATATATAGAGTATATTATAGACTAATGAAAACTACCTTAGCCCCTAAGGCTAAAATAGTAAGCAATAAAGGAATTACCATGCTTATAGAAGCCAATCATAATCATAATAAAACTTTTGTCCCAAAAATGATAAAATGGAATGACGTATTAATAAAAGATAATTGGCACTTTGACTCCATAACGGAGCCAGGCATTGAAGAGGAAAATTCAAGCATTGAGCAGGTAGTTCAACTTTTGGATGGATCTATAGATTTAAAAATTTTAAGATCCCAATCATTTAGTCATGCTACTTCTAGTAAAAGAATGTCTTTTCCAAGGTCCTCATTTTCAACAACCCAAGAAGAAAAGGAGGTAACTCTTGAAGACATAGAGAAAAAATTAAAAGGAGTAGATTTTTCGGATACAATTCCGAAAATAGAATACAAACCTAGAATTACCAAGAAACCAATAAGTCCCACTGCTATTGAAATGCTAGGAGTAAGAGACTGGTTGTGCATGATCAGGTCAGATGAAGAATTTGAATCTGACTTTGAATATTTAGATAAACTCTGGACGGATTCAGAGAATGCCATAAAAAGGGAATGGTATGTCCAAACATATTCATTAAAGGAAAGAATATCCTTTAGAAAAAATTGGCACACCAATATGAAAAGAATAAGATGTAATATTGAATTTTTTAAATGGTTTGAGTATACTGGAAAATTAGACGATCAAAAAGAATCATTAAATATGATTGTCAATATATGGTATATTAAAACTAAGGTGGTTGAATCTATAATTCCCCCATTAGAAGAAATTAGCCTACCCGTAGATGGTATAGTTGTTACTGCCACACCCTTTAAACTCGATATATTAGATGCTAAAGGTTACCCTACAAATAAAGATATAAATAGTCTAGTTCAACAAAATAATTATACCAATCAACTGCTATATGTAGTCTCCAATCAAATCCTTAAGGCTGATAATAAATCAACCTTTAAAGATAAACCAAGTTCTTCTTATAATGATAACTCACCCAATATTTAAATTACCAGAATTTTCAAAAGATAAATTTCCAAAATTTCAGGAAAAGTTTGAAATCCCAGATGATCTTATAGAAAAAATTAATGAAAGATTAAAGGCCGAATTAAAATTTGAAAATGATAAGGTCATAAGAACCATATCTGAAAAAACTGATAATGACATCAACAAGTTAAGTTCTAGATACTCTAATAAAAAGAACTATTATAAAAAAACCCTCTTTTCCGGATATGCAGTTTGAAGAAAATGAATTTTTATCTCATACTTCACATTCTGGAAGCAAAATTGCTTAATGGAATATTGATGGACTCGCGGAACATCAAATATACAATAAACTGCATGAAATGGGAATTGCCATAACGGCATATAGAATGAAAAATATTAAGGATAAACAAGGTGCCACATTAATTATAGCAGGATTTACCGGAAAATTAAAATATTGGTGGGATAATTACCTCACCGAAGATAATAAACAGAGTGTATTAAATGCTACTACTATTATTCAAGTTATTAAGACTGAACCTACAGGGAAAACTTCTGAAAATTAGAACTCAGAAGACGTCACCGCTACTTTTATTTATAGTATAGCTAAACATTTTATAGGAGAACCCCAACTTTCCCATGATAGAAGTCTAGAGATATTATCGAATCTATCCTGTCAAAAATTAGACGATTTTAGATGGTACAAAGATGTCTTCCTCAACAAAGTCATGGTTAGAGAAGACTGTAATCATGATTATTGAAAAGAAAAATTTATAAGTGGTTTACCAGCACTATTTGCTGAAAAGGTTAGGATAAAATTAAAAGATAGGTTCGAGGGTAAAATTCCTTATAGCCAATTAACTTATGGTGACCTTATAAGCTTTATAAACGTCACTGGACTTGAATTATGTACAAACATGGAATTAAAAAATCAACTAAAAAAGGAAAGTAAAATATCACGAAGCGAGCTAGGGAGTTTTTTTCAGGACTTCGGATATGTTAAATTATCCACCCCTTCGAGAGAAGCATCCAAGAAAATGAAAAGAAAACATAAATATTATCGGAATAAATCTGAAAAACCCCAATATTACAAAAGAAGATTTAAAAAATATAAAACCACTAAAAGTGACACTAAATCTTATAAAAATAATTCTGATAAATGTTGGAACTGTGGAAAGTTTGGTCACCGAGCCAGAGATTGTCATGTACCTAATAAAAGGAAAGATAAAATAAATATGTTAGAACTCGAGCAAGATGTCAAGAATAAATTATATTCTATTCTTGAGGAAAATGAAAATAGTTCTTCCTCCGAGGAAAGCCTTAGTGACAAAGATCAACTTAATATCACATATAGTTCTGACAACAGTGAGTCAAGTAATCACTGTGGATGCAGCGACGCAATTTGCACTTGTGATAGCTGCTCTATAAATGTCATTACTAATAGTAACTGTCACGACCCAACCCATCGTGAGTGGCACCCACCCAGCCCCCGGATGAGCGAACCAATAGAGTTCCACCCCTTTCCTAGACTAACAGCCTAAAACCAACAAGCATAAATGTAAACTAGAACTGCGGAAATTCCCACCTAGGAACTGAAAGTCATTGTACCAAACATCAATACCAAATCTAGAATACGGGCATGCAACCCCAAAAGATAAACTGAAATATTTATAAGTCCGAGACAATTGGATTGAAACACTAAAGATAATCCAAGCTAGCTCGAATCAAGCAGCTCACCCTTGAAAGTCAGACCTCGCATCTCAGTCGCTGGTAGATTTCCTGTACTCACCAAAAGAAAGACAAGTGCAGTATCAGTACACCACCACTGTGTATTGGTAGGATCATCAGCCAGTTTTCAAGTAAACAATATATAATTAGTACAACAATATCAAGTACGGAGTATTGCAAACATGCAACAATAATCACAGGCACATCTAGCCTACAGGTCTCTACCTATCTTGTTACCGCATGAATCCATCCCTTACAGTTCTAATCCACAAACATGTAACCACAACTCTCCTTTCTGTCTAGCCCGGACCCACCCTGGAATCCCCTCTAGACAACACCAAAGGTAATTGATCAACCCGGCCTAAACCAAGACCAACACAGAAGTTATACAACAGTTGCCGGCCACTCAAGGACCATCAAGAATAACACATTTAACTAGACAACCCGGTCCACTCACGGAACCAATATCAAGTATCACACTCATTAAAACAACCCGATCCACTCACGGAACCAATATCAACCAATGCAATACAATAGTCAATGAAACAATGCAAGATGCAATAAAGTAAACTAGTACCAGGCGTGGTACCCGTGCCAACCAAATGATATACCCGTACCAGGCGTGGTACCCGTGCCAACCATGTGTTATACCTATACGAAGATGATTATCATGCTCCTCCCTACTCTTAGAGTAGATCAATATATCATCGATGAACACAATAACGAAAGAATCCAAGTAGGACTTAAACACCCCATTCAGCAAACTCATGAATGCTGCTGGCGCATTGGTCAAACTAAACGACATTACTAGAAACTGGTAATGTCCATACTGAGTCTGTAAAGCAGTTTTCAAAATGTCCTCATGTCTAATCTCTAGCTGATGGTACCCCGACCTCAAGTCGATTTTTGAGAACACTGATGCACCCTGAAGCTGGTCAAACAAATCATCTATGTGGGGTAGAGGGTACTTATTTTGATTGGTCACCTTGTTCAACTGCCTATAATTTATGCACATCCGCATACTACCATACTTTTTCTTTACAAACAAGACCGAAGCACCCCAAGGTGAAGCACTGGGAGGTATAAATCCCTTATCTAGGAGTTCCTGCAGCTGAGTCTTAAGTTCTCTTAACTCTCTCGGAGCCATTCTATACGGAGGAATGGAAATGGGATGAGTGCCTGGCTCCAAATCAATACAAAAATCTATGTATCTGTCCAGAGGCATACATGTAAGTCCGCTGGAAACACCTCTAAGTATTCAGAAACCACTGGGACTGACTCAATAGGAGGAGACTCCACACTATCATCCTGGATATGAGCCAAGTAGGCTAGACACCACCTCCCCACTAGCTTCCTAACCCGGATAAACAATATTATCTTAACTGGCTTAGGCCTGTACACACCTTCCCACTCTAGTCTATCCTTACCTGGAATCTCTAGAGCTACAGTCTTGGTGTTAAAGTTCAATAGAACATGATAAGGAGATAGCCAGGTCATACCTAAGATAATATCAAAATCAGCCATGTCTAGAATTACCAAGTCTACCCAAGTATGCAACCCCACAAAAACAACAGAACACTCACGATATACATGAGTCACAACCACCGACTCTCCCCCAGAGTTAGAAACATAGATAGGGGAATCAAGGATATCACAAGTCAAACCCATCCCCAAAGCAAAACTCACAGACACATAAGAATACATAGAACCTAGGTCAAATAATACCAAGCCATTTTATCACAGACAAGAATAGTACCTGTGATCACCGCATATGAGGCTTCCGCCTCAGTCCTTCCTGGAAAAGCATAGCAATGTGCCCGATCATCAATCCGGGAAACTTCCCAGGCCAGTTGCGCCGCACCCCTACTTGCGCCGTCGTTCCCTAGGTCTCCCCGGCCTCCCTTGAAATTACCTCGCCCACCCTGTGGACGACCCCTAGCATTACCACCTCTGCCTGCCAGAACCACTGCACAAGTATGCTGCTGACCCTGATTACCTATTTGCCTATGTGGACACTCCCTCTTAAAGTGGCCCAACTCACCACAATGGAAGCAACCACGGTCAAGAGTAGGTCTGGTAGATGATGTATAGGATGCTCCCTAGCCTCTAGGAGCTGAAGACTAAGCTCCCTGACGACCACCTGTAGTAGCTGGCAGAGCTGACTGAATAGGACGGGCCGGATAAGCCTGCTGATGCTGGCCCCTGGAGTACGAACCACCATAGTTTCCCTCATTCTGGGGCTTCTTGGCTAAAGCCTTAGCCTATCCCTCTTGCCTAACTCCCTCAATATTCTTCACATAGTCCACCACATTATTAAAACCCTTCCCTGAAGAAGTCATATGCACTGACAATACCTGCAAATTACTATTTAGACCCTTGACAAACAACCAGACCCGTTCCTCCTTGGAACCCAACATTTGTGTAGCAAAATGAGACATCGCATGGAACTTAGCCTCATAAGCTGAGACCGAAATGCTACCCATCTCCAAGCTCAGAAACTCATCCTTCTTCCGGTCACTCAAAGTACGGGGAACGTACTTCTCTAGAAACAATGCATGGAACTGCTCCCAAGTCAGTGGAGGTAGGATAGAAGACCGACACTCAACATGAGACCTCCACCACTGCTTGGTATCACCCTGTAGCTAAAAAGTGACAAACTCCCCCCTATGCTGACGTACAATACCCATCTTGTGCAACCTATCATAACAATCCAGGATGAACTCATAGGCATACTCCTTGTCTGTACCCTGAAACATCAGAGGTTTCAGCTTAAGGAACTTAGTCAGCATATCATGCTCATTACCTGTCATCACTGGGCCTAGCATTGGCCTTAGGAGATCATTTATGCCCTAAGCTGCATCCATCCTTGGTGTAATAGTAACCGCTGGCTGAGTATCCAAGGCCTGATTCGCATAAGCTGCGGGTATGTCTCCAGCCAACACCAACCCACTCAGAGTATCCCACTCCTGCTTGAAAGCTTCTGGTGTCATCGTAGGAAGGACTGCATCCCCAACCGGTGCCACCTCCTCTTGAGCTCCTCCATCCTCTACAACTACTTCTTCTACATCCTCATCAACATGATACTAAGGTGGGGGAGGGGTTACTTCATGTGCTGCAGCAGCAGCAGCAGCAGTTTGAGCTCCACCCCTGGCGGGTACGGATCCAGCTCATCCCCTGCCCCTTCCCCTACCTCTGCCGCAAACTATCAGGCCCGCTGCTGGGACCGCTGGCCTTGTTTCATTATTCCTTGTAGTAACCATATGCGGACAGAAGAGTGAACGAGGTTAGATACCAATTTGTATCACCAGATACCAATTTGAATCACGTTATAGCACAAAGGAAAGAAGGAAGAGATGGTTTTTCCTAAAGCCCCATAGCCTCTCGAAGAAAAGTACGGACATCTCCGCACAGTTCCTCAGGACTCTACTAGACCTGTTTAGTACAACGAGATCAACGAACCTAGGCTCTGATACCATCTTTGTCACGACCTAACCCGTCGTGAGTGGCACCCACCCAGCTCTCGGATGAGCGAAACAATAGAGTTCCACCCCTTGCCTAGACTAACAGCCTAAAACCAGCAAACATAAATATAAACTAGAACTGCGGAAATTCCCACCTAGGAACTGAAAGTCATTGTACCAAATATCAATACCAAATCTAGAATACGGGATGCAACCCCAAAACATAAACTGAAATAGTTTTAAGTTCGAAATAATTGGACTAAAACTTTAAAGATAACCCAAGGTAGCTCGAATCAAGTAGCTCACCCTTGAAAGTTAGAAATCGCCAGTGCTAGATGTGAGGTCGCGTCTCAGTCGCTGGTAGATTTTCTGTACTCACCAAAAGAATGACAACTGTAGTATCAGTACACCACCACTGTGTACTGGTAGGATCATCATCCAGTTTTTAAGTAAAAAATATATAATTAGTACAACAATATCAAGTAAGGAGTATGGCAAACATGCAACAATAATCACAGGCATATCTAGCCTACACGTCTCTACCTATCTTGTTAACACATGAATCCATCTCTTACAGTTCCAATCCACAAACATGTAACCACAACTCTCCTTTCCGTCTAGCCTGGACCCACCCTGGAATCCCCTCTAGAGAACACCAAAGGTAATTGATCAAACCAGCCTAAACCAAGACCAACACAGCAGTTATACAACATTTCTCAGCCACTCAAGGACCATCAACAATAGCACCTTTAACTAGACAACCTGGTCCACTCACGAAACAAATATCAATAATGCAATACAATAGTCAATGAAACAATGCAAGATGCAATAAAGTAAACCCGTACCAGGCGTGGTACCCATGCCAACCGAATGATATACCCGTACCAGGCGTGGTACCCGTGCCAACCATGTGTTATACCCATACCAGGTATGGTACCCGAGCCAACCAAATGTCAACAACCACAGTCAATATATGAACACACACAACTTGTAAAACCAATAAGTAAACCGTTCAATCACAGACTGTAAACAGCAACCTAGACATTCCACACAATTTCCCTAAGTAATGTAATGCATACAATCACTTAGACATGAGTACATCAATATACACATTCACAGAAAATCATAAGCCATCGCCTACCTCGAAATGATCTAAGCTCTAAAAACTACACATAATACATACCATTAACATATAAGTCCTGTACATTACCCAGATTATACCAAATCCTCAAACCCCAGTCCATCCATGATCATCCCACCATTTTACCGAGCTTTTCCACCGTTAATTCCCCTAGTTCTATCATTTTTATGGATGAAAATAGGAAATTACACAACCTATGAACATTTTAATGTACTTTTATCAATGCCCAAGAACACACATGCTTGGAATCCCCTTCCTTCCCCAAATTCCACCATTCATAGGTTATTCTAACCTTTCCCCAATTTCCCTCCTAGAAATTCTACCACATAGGAAATGTATTACCAAGTTTGGGGAACGAAAGCCGTACCTTAGGGAAGATTTTTGATGGAAGAATGAAGAAAATTGCCTGGAAATCGCCCAGTCCTTCTTCAAAATAAACTTGTGAAAACCAAATGTTTTGAGAGTTGTTTCTGCATTAAAAACCCGTCGGCCCGCTATAGCGGTCCCCGCTCTGCTATAGCGGTCCCGCTATAGCAGTAGGCTGCCGCTATAGCGGTCTTAAGTGGGTCGACCACCCTTTGACCGCCACTATAGCGGTGGCTGCTATCGCGCGTGACAATGTTTGTCACGGACAGAAAGTCCGGAACTCTGCCAGTTTTGGCCATTTCACAACACACTTGTTTCCCCCGACGTCCCGAAACAACCCCTTCACATCAAATACAATTTCGGGAGTTCTACTTACCCAAATGCGATTTTGAAAAGTCTCCCAGACGCTTTTATGTCTTGTCGACGTGGAAAACTAGCTCACTCCAAGACATCTAAATCCATTTTTTTACCTGGATTTCCCTAGACTCCACCTCGCTCCAAAACTGGCCGAGGCTAGCCTAGCCCAGAATTTCAAACTCCCAAACCCGGAGAATTCTAACTCTAAAACTCGGCACGATTGGTCTATCCGTAACGACGGACCCGGTCGTTACATTAACAAAGATATTTTCTTTGAGATGATTGACCATATTGATGATCATGATCTTAAAAGAGAATAGGTAATAGAATTTAAAATTTTAGTTCTTAACCAACAACCGGAAAAAGAAACTATTGAACCCTTTAATATGAAAAATATATTAAATAAATTTAAAGAACAAAAGTCTGACACAACACTACAAGATCTTCAGACTGAATTATTTCACATAAAAGAGGAAATTAAGGAGGTTAAGCAAAGACTTGACAAATTAGAAACAGAATCACTTACCAATAAAATTATAAATGACTTGACGCCCAAAGAAGAACCAGTGTCATATGATCCTGGAGAAACATCAAAATTAGGAAAAGATGAGGAAGAAGAAATAGAATCCCTTGAGGGAACTCTAGAAACCAAATCAGGAATTAAAACAATTGCAATAGTTAAAGCCCAGAGTTACCATATGCCCATTACATTAGTCAAAAATAAGAATTATACAATTCATAAAATTGCATTATTAGATACAGGTGCATATCATAACTGCATAATTGAAGGAATAATTCCTACTAAATACCTTGAAAAGAGTACTACCCGATTATTCTCCGCAACGGGAGAAAGACTCAAGATAAATTATAAACTTCATAGGGCACACATATGCAATAATGGAATTTGTTTTATTAATGATTTCGTAATAACCAAGGATATAAATGAAGAAATAATATTAGGTACCCCTTTTATAACTCAAATGAAACCATATACTTCCACGTTAGATGGCATCCACACCACTGCGTTAGGAAAATAAATTATTTTTCCTTATCCTAATAGTATGTCAAAAGAGGAAAGTGATTTTGTAAAAGATAAAACTATCTTTAGAATAAATCTACTTTCACAATAAATAAACTATTTAAAAGATGAAATAAAAATTAAGAGAATTGAATCAGCTTTAAAACCCCCAGAAATAGAAGCCAAAATTAAGAACCTCCAAGATGTCATCGAGCACGAAGTCTGTTCGGACTTTCCTAATGCCTTTTGGGAAAGAAAAAGACATATTGTTGAATTACCATATATTGAGGGATTCGACGAAAGAATCATCCCCACTAAGACAAGACCTATACAAATGAACGATGAATTAATGGAATATTGTAAAAAGGAAATCAATGTTTACTTGATAAAAAAATTATTAGACCTTCCAAGTCACCCTGGAGTTGCTCAGCATTTTATGTCAATAATAGCGCAGAAAAAGAAAGAGGATCCCCAAGATTGGTCATAAATTATAAGCCCCTTAATAAGGTTTTAAAATGGATTAGATACCCGATACCCAATAAATGAGATCTTCTTAAAAAAGCTAACATTTATAGCATATACAATATGAAATCAGGATTTTGGTAGATACAAATCGTCGAAAAGGATAAATATAAAATAGCCTTTAATGTACCTTTCAGACAATACAAATGGAATGTAATGCCATTCGGATTAAAGAATGCACCATCTAAGTTTCAAAATATTATGAACAATATATTCAATCAATATAGTAATATTTCTATAGTTTATATAGATGATGTTTTAATATATTCATAAGATATTGATCAACACATTAAACGTATTTCAACCTTTTTAAAAATTGTTAAACAAAATGGATTAGTAGTAAGAGCTAAAAAGATTAAGTTATTTTAAACCGCTATTAGATTTCTTGGTCACGACTTATATCAAGGAACCTATAAACCCATTTGTAGAGCCATAGTGTTACGACCCGATTTCTCAAGTCATGATGGCACCTACAATCCCCAGTAGGCGAACCAATTCCCGTAGCCTAGAACGGTTAGTAATGGGCTACTGCCTAACCAAAACGCACCAGCAAGCAGAAATAAGCGAAAGCAAAACTCGAATATAAATACATAAAGGAAACTACACCAACCCCAAGACTTGGTATCGACAGTACAGAAGCCTCTAATATAATACAAGTGCTAGAAGTGACAAAATACAACATAAATTGCCTCCGAAAGTACAAGGAGCAACAGTACAACAGATGAGATGTAGACAAGCCCCGACCGTCAGGCGCTCACCCTAGTCTCAAAGATCCAAAAGCTGCATGAGTCTCCAACGTGATCAACGGCGAAAGCTCAGCTAATATCTGCACAAAAAAGTGCAGAAGTGTAGTATGAGCACCAAAACCACGGGTACTCAGTAGGTATCACAGGCCGACTGAGCGCATATAAGATATAAAAGCAGTAAGTAACAGATAGTAAGAAAGCAGTTACTGAGGCAACAAGCAAGGCACAAGGAGCTAGCAAAGATCATCCATAACCAAGAGCTTCAAGTAACACATGCTAGCACAGAGATACAATCACACAGAATCACTGGTGAAGGAAAGAAGAACGCACCTGGAGTCCTTGTACAACAATATAAGTAAGTAGAGAGAGAGTTGAGAAAATGGCGGTATACCGGTAACCTCAAGTGGAAGGAAAAGACGGAGAGCAGTCTAACATACTCAAAATGGAATCAACCAGTATAAGGAAATCATAACACCAATCCAATCATATGATAGCATAACCAGGGAATCACCTCACAAGTACAACCCTAGGATGAAATAACTAGGCCACAATAACCGAGAGATACCACTCAGCTTCCCACAAGAATAGAACCAGAGTCTCACACTCTGCTCAGAAGGCCACACAAAAGTGCCTCAATAAGATAGGACTCCAAAGCCCTCTCAATAATCAAAAATCCCACAACCAAAGCCTCAACAGGCTAGCCATCACTAATCTTTCAAGAACCGGGTGCCAAGACAATCTCTAAGTAAAAACAGGAGTAAATATAGTCTACCTACAGTCCCAACGGCCGCCCATACAACCGAGGAACACAATCAAGTGAAAACAAACCCTCCGGCATCCCATACTACCAGAGCGTACACTGAACACACAACAAACAAGGGTGGAATCCAATGCATGATATGATATGATGTGAAATAGAACCTCTGTATGTACCTCCTCCGGTGCCAATCAGGCCCAACAGGCAGGTTCCATGGAAGGACTCAGCCTGTATACCTCTACTCCACAGTATACCCTTCTCTCTGGAGCACGTAGCCCGAAGCCCTAGGCCCGGAGTGGCAAGGTCCATGGAGGTCCCCGACCCCATACTAATACTCAGTATCAAGACATGTCATCCGGAAGCAAGTCCAGGATCAAGATAAAGACCCAGTCTCAAGTATGCATGCCCAGACCCCATCCAAGACTAAAATAGTAGAAAATGACTCAAAAACCCCTCCAAGGGTGCCCAGGCGTAACCGGGTCTAAAATTGTAGTAAATCAAGTCTAGTGCTCCGCCCCGGAGAGACTAGTATCAATAATAAAATCAAGTCTGGTGCTCTGCCCCGCAGAGACTAGTATCAGTAATAAAATCAAGTCTGGTGCTCTGCCCCACAGAGACTAGTACCAGTAATAAAATCAATGCGAAAATATCCAAAAATCCCCCTTTCTATCAACAACAGTACCAAAAAGGGGCCCCCAGGGCCATGCAAATTTAGGAAAATTGTCAGTAGTGGCTCACAGCCAAAACTGTAGTAAAACATGCAGGGAAAAACCTTTTTCATGGATGATATGCTCGCACACAAATATAAAAGTAGCCCAGCGGCTCACAACAATTCCTATCAGCCCTGCACATGTGATGTGCCGGTATTCTACGGCATATTTGACACCTTTAACTAAGAATACTCGCAAGTTTTCAGGCAACTTTTGTGGTTTTTGATGTTTTTATGTTGTATTTTCAGGAAATGGAGACAAAGATAGAAAGGAAGTAAAAAATACTCAAAGCTAAGTAACACTGGTTAGGCTTGACGGAGGGCCTGACGGCTCGTCACACGGGTGACTTACTGTCAGGGGAGCCACCAAACCTGGAAGCAGCTAAAGGAGGCACTGGATAGTGGCGACGGTTGGTGTGATGGGCCATCACACCCGTGACTGACTGTCAGCCAAGCTGTCAAACTAAAGCTAATGGAGATCATGCACTGGATAGTGGCGATGGTTGGCGTGACGGGCCGTCACACCCGTGACTGACCGTCAGCCAAGCCGTCAAACTATGGATAATGGAGATCATGCACTGGATGGTGGCGACGGTTGGTGTGATGGGCTGTCACACTCGTGACTGACTGTCAGCCAAGCCGTTAACGCGAAGCGGGACTCCAGAAATTCTATTTTTGGACTTTATTTCCTAGATTGCTATAAATACCCAGTGTTAGGGTTATTTTAATCATTCATTAACTAATATTTGGCAGACATTTTGAATGAGTCTTGGGAGGATAAAACATGACACAAACTCGTTTTCTTCCTCTTCTTCCATTGTTTTTGGGATTTTCACCATCGGTGCTGGGATTCTACGAAGTTCAAAGTAAAGTATTAATTTTCTATTGTAAGAATTCCTTCTTCTCATATGAATACTAGTATTTCTTTACTTTGCTTTGCTAGCATGAGTGGATAAACTCCCCACAACTAGGGTTGTGGGATCCATGGCAAGAGTCACAATGTAGATTCCGGGTAGCGTTGGGTTAAATTTATATGTTGTCACGTGGTTAATCATTCGTTATTTACGTTTTCTAATGGTTGCAAACATTAGAACATACCTAGGTTTGATTTGCTTGAACAAAGAGATTAAAATCGGGAAATTTGATTAACTACGAGGATTCAAGACTACCAACTCTCGTCTTATGATTAATGCTGTAACTAGATTAATCTACTCGATGTTTAGGATTCAAATAAGAAAGTTCACCTTTTCAAGTTCGAGATAATTGAAAAGGAAATTCGTCTATTTGGTTGAGAAACATTTAGATGATACAATTAATTCAATCACATCGTGATATGCATATAGAAAGAACCCGGTTAAGCTTTGAGTCGAAATTGTTATGATGCCATGGTGAACACTTCCCTAGTTCGTTCTCATATTGATTAATACTCGTTGAAACTCACAATTAGTTACTTGCATTGTTCAAATATTGATCACAGAACCCCCCCAATTTACCGGAAACTATTGATTACTAGTCAACTAATTCACTAACAATTTAATTTGCACCTTATTCTATGTGGGATCGACCCCAACCTTTGTTGGTTTCTATATTTGACGACGACCGCTTACGCTTCGTAATTGGAGTTGTAATTTGGGTGTATCAAATTTTGGCGCCGTTGCCGGGGAATATGGTTGTTTATTAAGTTCGGTGTGTTTATTTGACTCTTAGTCGTATTTCCTGTTTTTACTTTTATTTGTTGTTTTTGTTTGTTACAAGGTACTGAGTTGTGCATGCCAAGTAACCGACGCTCGGGTGAACTAATATTACCCTATGACCCCGAGCTCACAAGGATGCTAAGGCAAACCATGAATGTACAACAACAGGAGGCAGCAAGGCTCGCTTCAGAATAGCAGGCTCAACAGGATCAACATCACTTGAATGTTGAGGATATAGAGGATGATATTGCATTAGATGGAGTTGGTGCTACGGGCGCCATTGTTCTTCCTCCCCTATCGCCTGGGGCCAAGTTTAACATTACTAGAACAATGCTCCAGCTGTTGAACTTAAAGGGACTGGTCCGTGGTGTTGTTGGTGATGATCCAAACCGACACCTGATGAATTTTATGGGTATCTGCAAGTCATTCGAACTGCCTGGAGTAAGTCAGACAGCGATCAGACTCATGTTGTTTTCATTGTCTCTGTCTGATGAGGCAGTATTATGGTTGACAGAGCTAACCCCCGACTCTATCACAACCTGGGGAGAGTTCAAAGGAGCTTTCCTAGAAAGGTTCTTTCCTCCCTCTAGGATGATACAGTTGAGGGATGAAATTAGAAACTTCAGACAACAACCTCATGAGGCTTTACATGAGACTTGGTTGCGGTTTAATAATAAGCTGACACAATGCCCGAACCATCAGTTGACCGACAATTTCCTGATGCAGACATTCTACAGGGCACTAAATTCGGCTACCAAGCCGACACTGGATAATGCAGTAGGTGGAGCGTTTATGGGTCTCACCTTTATCGATACCACAACTTGATAACGCTCAAACTACACCTCAATTTAAGAAGCATACGCGATCGTTGTCAAATATATAACCCAACAAGGTTGGGGTCGAATCCCACAGAGAATATGGTGATGATTAAGACTTTAGTGAAGTATGTGACTAGTCGTCAATCGTTTCCAGTAAATAAAAGGGGGGTTTTGTAATCAAATTGTAAACAAAACAATAATAAACGTAGGAGTTTAAATCAGTATGAGAGAATGCGAACTAGGGACGTGGTCACCATGGCGTTGTAACAATGTCGATTCTAGGCTTAACTGGGTTCTTTCTATATGCGTGTCACGATGTGATTGCGTCAATTGTATCGTCTAAACGTCTCTCGACCAAATAAACAAATTTCCTTTTATCTTCTCTCGATCTCAAAAAGATGTGCTTTTTAGCTCTCAATCCTAACATCAAGTAGATTAATCCAGTTACGGCATTAATCTTTAAGACGAGAGTTGGTAGTCTCTTATCCTTGTTGTTAATCAAGTTTCTCGGTTTTAATCTCTTTCTCAAGCAAATTAAACCTAGGCATGTTCTAATGTTTGCAACCCACTAGAAAACGTGACATAATGTATGATTAACAACGTGACAATACATAAATCGAACCCAACGCTACCCGGAATCTATATTGCTATGTTTGCCATGGCTCCCACAACCCTAGTTGCGGGAGTTTTAGTTAATCATGCTATAAAGAAAAGAGAAGAGAATTGAATTCATAATAAGGAGAAGAAGTTCTTACAATATAATGAAAACCAATCTTCAATAATCCAATAACAAGAAAAACCAAGAACTCACGAACACGAATTCAAGAATCCGAAAACGTGTTGTTGCTCTCAAAAATTGACTAAAAACTATTCTAAAACTATTGGGTGTCTTCTAATTACATAAACCTATCATAGGGTATTTATAGGAGTCAAAGAACCCAAATCCAAAACGGGCTAGGAATCCCCAAAACGCGGGTCGCCGACGTAAGCCACTGCCTTAGCGTGACGGTCAGGCTGACGGACCGTCACTGCCTTGACGGACCGTCGCCTGGACCGTCAGCCTTAGGCAGTGGCACTGTCCCTTTGCTGCCTTGGAGTGACGGTCCCAGGGACGGACCGTCACATGTGTGACGGGCCGTCACTCAGGCCGTCACACTTAGGCAGATTGCTCTTTTTCGCGTATTTCCGTCCGTTTCCGTGTTTGTTTCCATTTCCTACAAATACAACATAAAAACATCAAAAACAACAATGGTTGCTTGAAAACGTACGATTGTTCTTAGTAAAAAGGAGTCGAAAGTGACGTAAATTAGCGTCACATCAACACCCTCAACTTAAAACGTTCGCTTGTCCTCAAGCAACATAACATAAAATAATAATACGACTCAACTAAGAACACGAACTCATGTCTATAGCACTTCATGGTCATTCAAAACTTATTCAATTAAATCAAGCTCCCTCGTAGCACACGTATGTATGAAACACTAACTTGCAAGGATCCAAACATGTCATTCCGATATGATAGAATATTATGCATACACATACGCAGCTATCCTAACAATCAATAGACAATATAGACATCTTGGTGCCCTCACCACAAAGAAATCCCACACACAAGATTTGGGACTAGGTAAGATGCTCACACTCACAAACGACTTCAAACAATGCACATGCGATACCATAGGCTTGCCCTTACTATTCTATTTCAGTTCTTCAGAAAGCCGCTCAGGATCACTACAGGACTTGTTTAGGCTTGTAATGAGGCTTCGGGTGCAGGTAGGATACATTTAGGGGTTAGTGACTAAGCCCTCCTTGGAACTACCGACGTCTTATTACCACATAACTTACTTTGTCCATCCTTATTCACCTTTATATTTCCTTCTTTCTAGCTACAGGTGCGACCTCTTTATTTTGACAATTCTTTTTATTTCTTTTTCGATCTTTTTCATCTCTTAGGCACACACCCGGATTTTCATTCTATTCAACAACAATCATCTCCATCCTCTTTTTCTTCTCCTTTACCACTGTAGTAGCCACCCTCAACTTAGGCTGATTGCCTACGTCAAGATGCACAATGTCCATTGGTAGGACCAGGGCCAAAACAGGGTTTACCTCTATAGTAGCCACCCTCAACTTAGGTTGTTTTGCCTACGTTGAGGGGCACGATGTCCAAGGAAGGACCAGGGCCAAGATAGGGATTCCAAGTTAAACAGGAATGGTGACAGGTTATTGAAAGAATAAGGTCAATTACGGCTCAAACAGGGATCAAAAGGGATTATTTGTATTTGGCCGGTCATATAGGCTAAGTGGACTGCATCAAAAAGGGCCTGCGATCCTTTCCTAAGCAACCAACTTCAAACTTAACAAAATAGACCGGGCAAGTTCTAGATGCATGCACAGAGTAAGAATTTATAACAATTAATCTCACACACTCTTAGCACCAAGAAACTATATCGCTACCAACTATCAAACAACCGCTCGGCTTAAGCATACTCATTCTAATCATATTCACACAATGACATTCAAGGATCCAGACAGTCAATCGTTTCAATAAGCTCAAAACCAGAAAATTTTTAAAGGGCCTCGTTTTTAGACAAGAACAACGCATGCTTGCTATAGAAACTAAAAAAAAAAAATTAAAATAACCTAAACATGCCGGTTCTACTAGATAGCACACCGGAGGGAAAAGAAATCGGCAACAAAAACCCTCGGTGGTGACTCACAGGTTTTCCCACGAATTAATTAGACTATAATACAACAACAATTTATGGGTTGCCTCCCATACAGCGCCTGATTTAACGTCGCGGCACGACGCGGGTGTCTTGATTACTCAGACTTCATCAAGACACCCCAGAATGACTAAGAGTCAAATAAACACACTAGACTAAATCAAAAACCGTATTCCCCGGCAACGGCGCCACTTTTTGATAACGCTCAAAACTCACCTCAATTTAAAGCAGCGTAAGCGATCGGTTTGATCAATATAAACCCAACAAGGTTTGGGTCGAATCCCACAGAGAATTATGGTGAGTGGATTTAAAGACTTTTCGTAAGCTACTGTGGACTAGTCGTCATCGGTTTCCAGTAATAAAAGGGGTGGTTTTGTAATATCACGTTGTAAACAAAAACATAAGGTACGTAGGAGTTATAAATCATATGGAGAGAATGCGAACTTAGGGACGTGGGTTTCACCATGCGTTTGTAACAATGTCGCATTCTAGTCTTAATGAGGTTCTTTCTTATGCGTGTCACGATGTGATTGGTCAATTGTATCGTCTAAACGTCTCTCGACCAAATAAAAAAATTTCCTTTTATCTTCTCTCGATCTCAAAAAGATGTGCTTTTTAGCTCTCAATCCTAACATCAAGTAGATTAATCCAGTTACGGCATTAATCTTTAAGACGAGAGTTGGTAGTCTCGAATCCTTGTTGTTAATCAAGTTTCTCGGTTTTAATCTCTTTCTCAAGCAAATTAAACCTAGGCATGTTCTAATGTTTGCAACCCACTAGAAAACGTGACATAATGTATGATTAACAACGTGACAATACCTAAATCGAACCCAACGCTACCCGGAATCTATATTGCTACGTTTGCCATGGCTCCCACAACCCTAGTTGCGGGAGTTTGAGTTAATCATGCTATAAAGAAAAGAGAAGAGAATTGAATTCATAATAAGGAGAAGAAGTTCTTACAATATAATGAAAACCAATCTTCAATAATCCAAGACAAGAAAAACCAAGAACTCACGAACACGAATTCAAGAATCCAAAAACGTGTTGTTGCTCTCAAACAATGACTAAAAACTGTTCTAAAACTATTCGGTGAATTCTAATTACATAAACCTATCATAGGGTATTTATAGGAGTCAAAGAAACCAAATCCAAAATGGGCTAGGAATCCCCAAAACGCGGGTCGCCGACGTAAGCCACTGCCTTAGCGTGACGGTCAGGCTGACGGACCGTCACTGCCTTGACGGACCGTCGCCTGGCCCGTCAGCCTTAGGCAGTGGCACTGTCCCTTTGCTGCCTTGGAGTGACGGTCCCAGTGACGGACCGTCACATGTGTGACGGGCCGTCACTCAGGCCGTCACACTTAGGCAGTACGTTGCTTCCACTTGACGGTCCATGTGACGGACCGTCACATGTGTGACGGGCCGTCACTCAGGCCGTCACTCTTAGGCAGAACGTCGTTTTTCTCGGATTTTCTTCCGTTTCCGTGTTTGTTCCCATTTCCTACAAATACAACATAAAATACATCAAAAACAACAATGGTTGCTGAATAAACGTTACGCATTGTTTCTAGTAAAGGAGTCGAAAAGTGACTAATTTGGCGTCAACGAGTCGAGGGACCTTTTTTGGCCGACTTTTTTTGAGTATATTTGGGCCAAAATGGGTCAAGAAACTTGGGCCAAAATTACCCTTTGCTTGGGCCTCAAAAGGGTTAAGTTTTGGGGCTGTTTTTGGGCTTCTCTTGGGTCAAAATGTGGTCAATATTGGTGGCTCCCTTTTGTAGTTGTTTGGGCCAGATTTGGTTGTGCTTTGATGGGCCAACTTTAAACTTCATTTGGGCTACCATTAGGTCTAATAATCCATGGTGTTTCTGCCCGTAATCGGCCTTCGGAACTCAGTTCGTTAGCGTAGGTAGGTGATGCACCTACTTGTCACCTAAGAGCTTAGATAAGTCGAGCAAGTACCTCACTTGTTTTATCTCATTTTCAAAACCCTCCTCCTTATAACTTAACTTAACACTTATATACATTTGACCATTTAAAATTCTAGGCCAAAGTACCCCTTCACAATCTCGAGCTCAAATACCTTCGTCGATATTTACTTAGTCACATAGGTTTTGAAAGGTACAGGGTGTTATATCCTTCCCCCCTTAGAATCATTCGTCCTCGAATGAGGGTAATGCATATAGAGCTCTAGTCCCTTAGGATTTTTTTGAAATTTCGACAGAGTTTCCTTTATAATTGGGACTATCCAAAAACCTGAAACTCAGCAAAAGTCCAGCACGATGCCTCACAGTGCGATACAACTATATATAATTAAATGTAATCATTTTCACATTTTCAAACCTGATCATATTTGCATAGTAGGAAGAGTATCAATAATATAAGAATATGACTTACCTCTGTACTATCTTCAAGTCATAAATAACTGGGGATGTTTTTTCCTCATTTCTTCCTCGGCTTCCCACGTCATTTCCTCAATATTATTATTTCTCCACAACACCTTTACTGAGGCTACTCCTTTGGTTCTGAGCTTCCTAACTTGACGATCTAGGATAGAAATTGGTACTTCCTTATAGGATAAGTCTTCAGAAAGTTGAACATCTTTAATAGGCATAATACGTGAAGGATCTCCTATGCACCTTCGTAGCATCGATACATGAAATACAGGATGGATTGTCTCCAATTCTGTGGGTAAATCTAGCTCATATGCCACTTTTCCTACCCTTCGAATGATCCTGTATGGTCCAATATATCTTGGACTAAGCTTTCCCTTTTTACCAAATCGCATAACGCCTTTCATGGGCGAAACCTTTAGGAAAACCCAATCACTAATATTAAATTCCAAATCCCGACATCGCACATCTGCATATGATTTCTGCCTACTCTGGGCTGTTAGTAATCTTTCTCGGATTAGCTTCACCTTCTCCATTGCCTGATTAACTAGGTCTGGCCCTAATAATCCTGCTTCTCCAATTTCAAACCATCCAATTGGTGATCTACACTTTCGCCCGTATAAAGCCTCATAAGGAGCCATTTGAATGCTTGCATGGAAGCTATTATTATAAGCAAACTCAATTAGTGGCAAATGGTCATCCCAACTCCCCTTAAAATCTAGTACACAAGCTCGTAGCATATCTTCGAGTGTTTGAATAGTGCGTTCAGCTTGTCCATCTGTCTGTGGATGAAAAGTTGTACTGAGACTTATTTGAGTACCTAAGCCTCTCTGGAAAGACCTCCAGAAATTTGCTGTAAACTGCGCACCCCTATCTGAAATGATGGAAATTGGGACACCATGAAGTCGAACTATTTCACTAATATACAACTTGGCATAATCTTCAGCAGTATAAGTTGTCCTAACTGGCAAAAAGTGAGCTGATTTTGTAAGTCTATCTACAATCACCCATATGGAATCATAATTTCGATAAGTACGGGGTAAGCCTGTAATAAAGTCCATGTTGATCACCTCCCATTTCCAGGTAGGTATCACTATACTTTGAGTTAGACCTCCAGGTCTCTGGTGTTCAATTTTTACCTGTTGACAATTCGGGCATTGGGCTACAAACTCTGCAATATTTCTCTTCATATTATTCCACCAATAAATTTGTTGAAGATCATGATACATCTTCGTCGCTCCTGGATGGATCGAATAGCGGGAATAGTGAACTTCTGCCAAAATTTTCTCCCGAAGCTCCCCGACGTTAGGTACACATAGACGACCTTGATATCTCAGAACCCCATCTTCCTTAAGCTCTATTAGTGGTTGCTTCTATTGTGGAATTTCCTCCCTCAATCTTACTAATTCTGGATCATCATATTGTCTTTCCTTTACCTCTGTCATAAGTGAGGATTCCGCTGTGCTTTGAATAACAACTCCCCCATTACCTTGGTCTAGTAGTCGAACCTGCAAATTAGCTAACTGATGTAGTTCGCTTGTCATCTCAATCTTTCTATTTTCCACGTGGCTCAAGCTTCCCATGGATTTGCGGCTAAGTGCATCGGCCACTACATTGGCCTTCCCTGGATGGTACAAAATATCTATGTCATAATCCTTTAGTAACTCTAGCCACCTTCTTTGCCTTAGGTTTAAATCCTTCTGTTTGAATAAATACTGTAGACTTTTGTGGTCCAAAAACACGTCTACATGGACTCCAAACAAGTAATGGCGCCAAATTTTCAACGCAAATATAACTGCTGCCAATTCAAGATCGTGAGTAGGGTAATTTTGTTCGTGCTTTCTTAGTTGTCTCGAGGCATAGGCAATAACTTTACCATGTTGCATTAAAACGCAACCTAACCCAATCCTTGAAGCATCACAATAAACAACATAACCTTCTGTGCCCTCTGGCAGAGTTAAGACAGGTGCTGAAGTAAGCATGTCCTTCAACTCCTGAAAACTCTGCTCACATGCATCAGACCACTGGAACTTGGCAGCTTTATGAGTCAACTTTGTCAATGGTGCAGATATAGAAGAAACCCCTTCCACAAACCTTCGGTAATAACCTGCTAAGCCCAAAAAACTACGGATCTCTGTAGCATTCAAGGGCCTCGGCCAATTCTTTACTGCTTCAATCTTTTGGCCGTCAACTCTAATACTTTCGTCTGTAATTATATGGCCAAGAAAAGCCACTGAAGTCAACCAAAACTCACATTTGGAGAACTTCGCATATAATTTATGATTCTGAAGTGTTTGCAATACTGCACGTAAATAATCAGCATGTTCGGATTTGGACCGCGAGTAAATCAGGATATCGTCAATAAATACGATCACAAATACATCTAGGAATGGCTTGAATACCCGATTCATTAGGTCCATAAAAGCTGTTGGGGCATTAGTAAGCCCAAAAGACATTACTAGAAATTCAAAGTGGCCATACCTTGTCCTAAAGGCTGTTTTTGGAACATCTACCCCTTTAACACGTAACTGGTGATACCCCGACCGCAAGTCAATCTTTGAAAAACATTTGGCGCCTGGCAACTGATCAAAAAGGTCATCAATCCTTGGAAGCGGATACTTATTCTTGATTGTAGCTTTGTTCAGTTGTCGGTAATCGATACACATTCTCAAGGACCCATCCTTCTTACGAACAAACCAAACTGGTGCGCCCCATGGCGATGTACTAGGCCTAATGAAACCTTTTTCGAGTAGATCCTTTAATTGTTCCTTTAATTCTCTTAACTCTGCAGGAGCCATTCTGTAAGGGGGAATTGATATTGGCTGAGTATCTGGGAGTAGATCAATGGCAAACTCAATTTCCCTTTCTGAAGGGATTCCTGGAAGCTCATCCGGGAATACATCTAGAAATTGACTCACCACGGGAACTGATTGAGGAGTCACTGGTCCATCCTCTGTGCTTTGTACTCGGACTAAATGATAAATATAGCCTTTAGAAATCATTTTCTGGGCTTTAAGGTAGGAAATAACCCTACCCCTTGGCGTGGCAGCATTACCTTTCCACTCCAGGATTGTCTCTTTTGGAAAATGGAATTTGACAACCTTAGTTCTACAATCGATATTAGCATAACATGCAGCTAACCAGTCCATGCCCATAATGACATCGAAGTCAATCATATCTAATTCGATTAGATCAGCTGACGTGAGATGGTCATAAATCCACACTGCACAATCTCGATAAACTCGTCTAGCTATAATAGATTCACCAACTGGCGTAGATACAACAAATGGTCTAGGCAATAACTCAGGGCCTACCCCCAACTTACCAGCAACGAGCGGG
>QJPP01002194.1:0-15244 GCA_003996215.1 Jaltomata sinuosa | reverse complement strand
TGGCATGGATACAGGGGAAGGTACTAGTCGTTCCCCGCCTATCCGATTGGATAGATTTGAGGCTCAAAGTGAATCACTGACACCAGAGATCCCAGTTTATCAAGTACCTGATGAGACTAGAGGGGATCCAGTACCCCTGACCCCACCTGCTCCAGTGGCATCTGAGATAGCTCGAGATGAACCAGCACATGTAGCTCCTCCACCTGAAGCAGAGGACCAGGACATCAGGAGTGCTGTTCGATTATTGACCCAGATGGTAGCCACACAACAACAACAAATTGGGGCATCAACGAGTGCTAGGTCAGGTGGCTCAGAAAGTTCTAGGGCTCGAGGGTTTATCAGCCTAAGTCCTCCTATATTTACAGGCTCTGACCCACGTGAGGATCCTCAGGAGTTTATTGATCAGACATATCGAGTACTTCGAGTCATGCATGCAACAGTAGTGGAGGCAGTGGAGTTTGCATCTTTCAGGTTACGAGATGTGGCCATTTTATGGTTCGAGGCTTGGGATCGGTCTAGGGGATCAAATGCACCCCCAGCTGAATAGGAGGAATTTTCAGAGGCCTTCCTAGCTCACTATCTTCCACAGGAGGTTCGAGAGGCCAGACTTGATCAATTTCTAGCCCTTAGGCAGGGCAATATGAATGTTCGACAGTATAGCCTCAGATTTAATTCATTAGCCAGGTATGCCCCCGATATTGTGAGTACGATGCGAGCTAGAGTTCATCGATATGTGCGTGGTCTTAAGGATGAATTGATTAAGGGATTAACAATAGCAGCCACACAAGAGGATATGAATATTTCTAAGATACAGGCTATTGCTCAGACTGCAGAGGATCTTGAAGTACAAATTGGAGATAACCAAAGCCGAGAAAGGGATCAGAATAAGAGGGCTAGATCTACTGGGTCCTATGTAGAGCCACGAGGTAATGTTAGGCCACATTTTAATAGGCGATCACCCCACCCTACTAGTGGTGCCCCATATCAGTTGCAAAGGCAGAGGTATGATCGTTTTTCTCAGACTGGACCAGGCCACAGTTCAGGTGCATCCGGTTCCTATCGCCAGGGGCATTCAGGTCAGATGAGGCCACCTTTGCCACCTTGTGTTCAGTGCGGTAGGAAGCATCTTGGGATATGTCGCCTGGGTTCAGATACTTGTTATTCGTGTGGGCATCCTGGTCACTTTATGCGAGACTGTCCGAGTAGAGGTAGGGGCGAGATGTCTCAGCCTACAGGGTCGATGGCAGCTTCTTCATCTACTATTCGTTCCCCTAGGACAGGCCAACAGGTAACACCAGGTCGTGGTAGAGGTAGAGGAGGAGGAGGAGCATCCAGTTCAGGCGGTGGTCAGAATCGCACTTATGCTCTAGCCGGTCGCCAGGACTTGGAATCGTCACCTGATGTTGTTACAGGTACATTGACCATTTTTACTCATGCTGTTTATGCACTTATAGATCCTGGCTCTACTCTTTCATATGTTACCCCGCTCGTTGCTAGTAAGTTGGGGGTAGGCCTTGAGTTATTGCCTAGACCATTTGTTGTATCCACGCCAGTTGGTGAATCTATTATAGCTAGACGAGTTTATCGAGATTGTGCAGTGTGGATTTATGACCATCTCACTTCAGCTGATCTAATCGAATTAGATATGATTGACTTCGATGTCATTATGGGCATGGACTGGTTAACTGCATGTTATGCTAATATCGATTGTAGAAATAAGGTTGTCAAATTCCATTTTTCGGAAGAAACAATCCTGGAGTGGAAAGGTAATGCTGCCACGCCAAGGGGTAAGTTTATTTCCTACCTTAAAGCCCAGAAAATGATTTCTAAAGGCTATATTTATCATTTAGTCCGAGTACAAAGCACAGAGGATGGACCAGTGACTCCTCAATCGGTTCCCGTGGTGAGTCAATTTCTAGATGTATTCCCGGATGAGCTTCCAGAAATCCCTCCAGAAAGGGAAATTGAGTTTGCCATTGACCTACTCCCAGATACTCAGCCAATATCAATTCCCCCTTACAGGATGGCTCCTGCAGAATTAAGAGAGTTAAAGGAACAATTAAAAGATCTACTCGAAAAAGGTTTCATTAGGCCTAGTACATCGCCATGGGGCGCACCAGTTTTGTTTGTTCGTAAGAAGGATGGGTCCTTGAGAATGTGTATCGATTACCGACAACTGAACAAAGTTACAATCAAGAATAAGTATCCGCTTCCAAGGATCGATGACCTTTTTGATCAGTTGCAAGGCGCCAAATGTTTTTCAAAGATTGATTTGCGGTCGGGGTATCACCAGTTACGTGTTAAAGGGGTAGATGTTCCAAAAACAGCCTTTAGGACAAGGTATGGCCACTTTGAATTTCTAGTAATGTCTTTTGGGCTTACTAATGCCCCAGCCGCTTTTATGGACCTAATGAATCGGGTATTCAAGCCATTCCTAGATGTATTCGTGATCGTATTTATTGACGATATCCTGATTTACTCGCGGTCCAAAGCTGAACATGCTGATCATTTACGTGCAGTATTGCAAACACTTCAGAATCATAAATTATATGCGAAGTTCTCCAAATGTGAGTTTTGGTTGACTTCAGTGGCTTTTCTTGGCCATATAATTACAGACGAAGGTATTAGAGTTGACGGCCAAAAGATTGAAGCAGTAAAGAATTGGCCGAGGCCCTTGAATGCTACAGAGATCCGTAGTTTTTTTGGCTTAGCAGGTTATTATCGAAGGTTTGTAGAAGGGTTTTCTTCTATATCTGCACCATTGACAAAGTTGACTCATAAAGCTGCCAAGTTCCAGTGGTCTGATGCATGTGAGCAGAGTTTTCAGGAGTTGAAGGACAGGCTTACTTCAACACCTGTCTTAACTCTGCCAGAGGGCACAGAAGGTTATGTTGTTTATTGTGATGCTTCAAGGATTGGGTTGGGTTGTGTTTTAATGCAACATGGTAAAGTTATTGCCTATGCCTCGAGACAACTAAGAAAGCACGAACAAAATTACCCTACTCACGATCTTGAATTGGCAGCAGTTATATTTGCCTTGAAAATTTGGCGCCATTACTTGTTTGGAGTCCATGTAGACGTGTTTACGGACCACAAAAGTCTACAGTATTTATTCAAACAGAAGGATTTAAACCTAAGGCAAAGAAGGTGGCTAGAGTTACTAAAGGATTATGACGTAGATATTTTGTACCATCCAGGGAAGGCCAATGTAGTGGCCGATGCACTTAGCCGCAAATCCATGGGAAGCTTGAGCCACGTGGAAAATAGAAAGATTGAGATGACAAGAGAACTACATCAGTTAGCTAATTTGCAGGTTCGACTACTAGACCAAGGTAATGAGGGAGTTGTTATTCAAAGCACAGCGGAATCCTCACTTGTGACAGAGGTAAAGGAAAGACAATATGATGATCCAGAATTAGTAAGATTGAGGGAGGAAATTCCACAACAAAAGCAACCACTAATAGAGTTTAAGGAAGATGGGGTTCTGAGATATCAAGGTCGTCTATGTGTACCTAACGTCGGGGAGCTTCGGGAGAAAATTTTGGCAGAAGTTCACTATTCCCGCTATTCAATCCATCCAGGAGCGACGAAGATGTATCATGATCTTCGACAGATTTATTGGTGGAATAATATGAAGAGAAATATTGCAGAGTTTGTAGCCCAATGCCCGAATTGTCAACAGGTAAAAATTGAACACCAGAGACCCGGAGGTCTAACTCAAAGTATAGTGATACCTACCTGGAAATGGGAGGTGATCAACATGGACTTTATTACAGGCTTACCCCGTACTTATCGGAAGTATGATTCCATATGGGTGATTGTAGATAGACTTACAAAATCAGCTCACTTTTTGCCAGTCAGGACAACTTATACTGCTGAAGATTATGCCAAGTTGTATATTAGTGAAATAGTTCGACTTCATGGTGTCCCAATTTCCATCATTTCAGATAGGGGTGCTCAGTTTACAGCAAATTTCTGGAGGTCTTTCCAGAGAGGCTTAGGTACTCAAATAAGTCTCAGTACAGCTTTTCATCCACAGACAGATGGACAAGCTGAACGCACTATTCAAACACTCGAAGATATGCTACGAGCTTGTGTACTAGATTTTAAAGGGAGTTGGGATGACCATTTGCCACTAATTGAGTTTGCTTATAATAATAGCTTCCATGCAAGCATTCAAATGGCTCCTTATGAGGCTTTATACGGGCGAAAGTGTAGATCACCAATTGGATGGTTTGAAATTGGAGAAGCAGGATTATTAGGGCCAGACCTAGTTAATCAGGCAATGGAGAAGGTGAAGCTAATTCGAGAAAGATTACTAACAGCCCAGAGTAGGCAGAAATCATATGCAGATGTGCGACGTCGGGATTTGGAATTTAATATTAGTGATTGGGTTTTCCTAAAGGTTTCGCCCATGAAAGGCGTTATGCGATTTGGTAAAAAGGGAAAGCTTAGTCCAAGATATATTGGACCATACAGGATCATTCGGAGGGTAGGAAAAGTGGCATATGAGCTAGATTTACCCACAGAATTGGAGACAGTCCATCCTGTATTTCATGTATCGATGCTACGAAGGTGCATAGGAGATCCTTCACGTATTATGCCTATTAAAGATGTTCAACTTTCTGAAGACTTATCCTATAAGGAAGTACCAATTTCTATCCTAGATCGTCAAGTTAGGAAGCTCAGAACCAAAGAAGTAGCCTCAGTAAAGGTGTTGTGGAGAAATAATAATATTGAAGAAATGACGTGGGAAGCCGAGGAAGAAATGAGGAAAAAACATCCCCAGTTATTTATGACTTGAAGATAGTACATAGGTAAGTCATATTCTTATATTCTTGATACTCTTCCTACTATGCAAATATGATCAGGTTTGAACATGTGAAAATGATTACATTTAATTGTATATAGTTGTATCGCCCTGTGAGGCATCGTGCTGGACTTTTGCTGAGTTTCAGGTTTTTGGATAGTCCCAATTATAAAGGAAACTCTGCCAAAATTTCAAAAAAAAAATCCTAAGGGACTAGAGCTCTATATGCATTACCCTCATTCGAGGACGAATGATTCTAAGGGGGGAAGGATATAACACCCCGTACCTTTCAAAACCTATGTGACTAAGTAAATATCGACGAAGGTATTTGAGCTCGAGATTGTGAAGGGGTACTTTGGCCTAGAATTTGAAATGGTCAAATGTATATAAGTGTTAAGTTAAATTATAAGGAGGAGGGTTTTGAAAATGAGATAAAACAAGTGAGGTACTTGCTCGACTTATCTAAGCTCTTAGGTGACAAGTAGGTGCATCACCTACCTACGCTAACGAACTAAGTTCCGAGGGCCGATTACGGGCAGCAACACCATGGATTATTAGACCTAATGGTAGCCCAAATGAAGCTTAAAGTTGGCCCATCAAAGCACAACCAAATCTGGCCCAAACAACTACAAAAGTTAGCCACCAATATTGACCACATTTTGACCCAAGAGAAGCCCAAAATCAGCCACAAAACTTAACCCTTTTGAGGCCCAAGCAAAGGGTAATTTTGGCCCAAGTTTCTTGACCCATTTTGGCCCAAATATACTCAAAAAAGTCGGCCAAAAAGGTCCCTTTATATAGGGCTTTTGCTGATCAATGTTCATCACAAAAAGCTGGAAAATTCTCTCTTATCTCATTTCCTTTTTGGCAGCCCTTCTTTCCCTTTAGGGTTCTAAGAAGACCAAGATTAATTGAAGCTTAAGGTGAGTTAAACAACTTGTTATCTTGGTATTAATCTACTACATATAGCTAGGATATCCTATGGTAAGAAAGACATGAACTATGGCAGCCCCTTTCTTATGATTTAACACATGGAAATTGTGTAACAATTAAGAGATTTCTTCTTCTCTTGTTGGTGTATGTGTAGGGGGTACTTAAGCTTTTAAAGCATCAATAAAAAGAGGATAAAAACACACCTTCAAGTGTGGTAAGTACTCTGCCCATAATAATATTTTTGGATTGAAGTTCGGATGAACAATTGTTGTTGAATTGTTGTTAAGAACTCACGGGACGGCGATCGGAAGCCGTGAGTTCAATGTGTTGCTATTGTATTTCGGCATGGTGGGTTGTGTAGGGGATGTTTGATGTGTTTTGTATTATTGGAGGCAGTAGGTTGGTGTGTGTGTGATGTGTATTGGATAGGGGAGAAAGGTGTGATGATACACCTTTAATTAATGCAAAATACGTAAATCTGCCCGGGAAATGTTTAGCTACTGTTTTGGGAATGTTGCAGCAGGTTTAAGAGCTAATATTAGCTTCATTATACCCTTGTGTTGTAGATTAACTTAATAAAGGAAAGTCCAAGTTGTGGTAAGCGCAATCTTCGGAAAGAACGAGGTATGTTAAGGCTTCTTTATTCCTTATCGACATGAATCTAGAAATAGAACTCTAAATTTTCGAAAGAAGGAGTTTGAGTATTTGGTTGTAAGAGAGCTGATTTGGTAACTCAACAAGTCTTAAGGAACTAATTTATACATTATGGTGATTCAAGTCGCCTTCTTATAAAAATCTGATTCTTTTTGCACGAAATGTAAGTTATCCTTTTGTCAAGTTTCTTCTTTGTATTGTGATCTCTAATCAAGCTTTAGAAAGTATACAATGAAAGTTAGAAAGTCAAATCCCCATTTATATGTGTTTGGTATGTTGATTCCAACACCTAGTAAGCCAAGGCTAAAGAAGTTATCTAAATGAACCTTCATAAATAACAAGAATAGCTTTGAAGGTCAATCTAGTAATACACTTATTATGCGTGGTTTGCGTGTTAGTGTGCACCGAGGTGCTACTGCCATATTGAGGCTATTATACACATAGTGTGCACCGAGGTGCTACTGCCATATTGAGGCCATTATATACATAGTGTGCGCCGAGGCGCTACTGCCATATTGAGGCTATTAAATATAGGGTGCGCCGAGGCGCTATTGTGGTTCAGTGTGGGTTATAAAGAGTGAGTTGCAGCGTGAGTTAATGCATGTGTTGTGTTCTAAAAAGAATAAAGGAGAAAGAGCTTAATGAGTCTAACCAATTACAGTTTACAAGTTTCATATTTTATCTTGTTCAGATTTACTACTTGCGACTTGCTTTTATGCTTCTACCTTACATGCCAGTACATTATTGTCGTACTGACGCCCCATTGCCTGGGGGCGCTGCATTCATGCCTGCAGGTCCAGACAGAAACCCAGATAGACCTCTTCAGTAGGAGTTGCGGAGTTCAGCCATTTTGGTAAGCTCCATTCTTCCTGGAGCTGACGAGTCAGAGGTCTAGCTTATATTTTGACCAGGTTATGTATATGTACAGCTTATGGGTAGTCCAGGGCCCTGTCCTGGATAGGAGATATTTTACTTACTCCTAGAGGCTTGTAGACGTGTATATGTACATCAGTGTTGGGTATGGCCTTGTCGGCCTTGTTATTAGTTATCTACTATGATAATAGCCTTGTCGGCCTTGAGTTGCTTAACTACTATTGAGCTTTCAGTGTTTCCAATTGTAATTCTTAGAGACCTTGTCGGTCTCAGACCCCCAGCAGGTTCAACAGAGATACACTCTATTTTGGCACCCTCGGCCTTTTGGGGCTCCGGGTGTCGGTCATGCCTCCCATGGTTTGGGGCGTGACAATACCGCCGGACGCACATATCACACAAAATCCATGGATTATAACAAACGAAAAAATTGAAAAATACTTATTTCCTATTCCGGGCCACGTTTGAAATCTTCAAAACCCCACGTTTGACCCTACGAACCAACGTGCGCCATTAAATAGGTCCTCGCGGACGCCCACAAAAAATTTCGGCCAAAATACCTCCAGACGCACGTATCACACAAAATCCATTGACTATAACACACGAAAAAACCAAAAAATCCCTATTTCCCGTTCCGGGCCACGTTTGAAATCCTAAAACCCCACGTTTTCCCCTCCGAACCAACGCGCGCCAATAAATAGGTCCTCGCGGACGCCCACGAAAAATTTCGGCCAAAATACCGCCGGACGCACATATCACACAAAATCGATGGACTATAACATACGAAAAAAATGAAAAATCCCTATTTCCAGTTCCGGGCAACGTTTGAAATACTAAAACCCCACGTTTGCCCCTCCAAACCAACGCACGCCATTAAATAGGTCCTCGCGGACGCACACGAAAAATTTCGTCCAAAATACCGTCGGACGCACATATCTCACAAAATCCATGGACTATAACACACGAAAAAACCAAAAAATCCCTATGTCCAGTTCCGGGCCACGTTTTAAATCCTAAAACCCCACGTTTGACCCTCCGAACCAACGTGCGCCACTAAATAGGTCCTCGCGGACGCCCACGAAAAATTTCGGCCAAAATACCGCCGGACGCACATATTACACAAAATCGATGGACTATAACACACGAAAAAACTGAAAAATCACTATTTCCTGTTCCGGGCCACATTTGAAATCCTAAAACCCTATGTTTGCCCCTCCGAATCAACGCGCGCCATTAAATAGGTCCTCGCGGACGCCCACGATAAATTTCGGCCAAAATACCGCCGGACGCACATATCACACAAAATCCATGGACTATAACACACGAAAAAACTGAAAAATCCCTATTTCCTATTCCGGGCCACGTTTGAAATCCTAAAACCCCATGTTTGCCCCTCAGAACCAATGTGCGCCATTAAATAGGTCATCGCGGATGCCCACGCAAAATTTTGGCCAAAATACCGCCGGACGCACACATCACACAAAATCCATGGACTATAACACACGAAAAAACTGAAAAATCCCTATTTACTATTCCGGGCCACGTTTGAAATCCTAAAACCCCACGTTTGCCCCTCCGAACCAACGCGCGCCATTAAATAGTTCCTCGCGGATGCCCACGAAAAAATTTCAGCCAAAAAACCGCCGGACGCACAAATCACACAAAATCCATGGACTATAACACACGAAAAAACCAAAAAATCCCTATTTCCCGTTCCGGGCCACGTTAGAAATCCTAAAACCCCACGTTTGCCCGTCCGAACCAACGCGCGCCATTAAATAGGTCCTCGCGGACGCCCACGAAAAATTCTGGCCAAAATACCGTCGGACGCACATATCACTCAAAATCCATGGACTATAACACACGAAAAAACCAAAAAATCCCTATTTCCCGTTCCGGGCCACGTTTGAAATCCTAAAACCCCACGTTTGCCCCTCCGAACCAACAAGCGCCATTAAATAAATCCTCGCGGACGCCCACGAAAAATTTCGGCCAAAATTCCGCCGGAAGCACATATCACACAAAATCCATGGACTATAACACACGAAAAAATCGAAAAATCCCTATTTCCCGTTCCGGGCCACGTTTGAAATCCTAAAACCCCACGTTTGCCCCTCCGAACCAACAAGCGCCATTAAATAGGTCCTCGCGGACGCCCACGAAAAATTTCGGCCAAAATTCCGCCGGACGCATATATCACACAAAATCCATGGACTATAACACACGAAAAAACCGAAAAATCCCTATTTCCCGTTCCGGGCCACGTTTGAAATCCTAAAACCCCACGTTTGCCCCTCCGAACCAACAAGCGCCATTAAATAGGTCCTCGCGGACGCCCACGAAAAATTTCGGCCAAAATTCCGCCGGAAGCACATATCACACAAAATCCATGGACTATAACACACGAAAAAACCGAAAAATCCCTATTTCCCGTTCCGGGCCACGTTTGAAATCCTAAAACCCCACGTTTGCCCCTCCGAACCAACAAGCGCCATTAAATAGGTCCTCGCGGACGCCCACGAAAAATTTCGGCCAAAATTCCGCCGGAAGCACATATCACACAAAATCCATGGACTATAACACACGAAAAAACCGAAAAATCCCTATTTCCCGTTCCGGGCCACGTTTGAAATCCTAAAACCCCACGTTTGCCCCTCCGAACCAACAAGCGCCATTAAATAGGTCCTCGCGGACGCCCACGAAAAATTTCGGCCAAATTACCGCCGGACGCACATATCACACAAAATCCATGGACTATAACACACGAAAAAACCAAAAAATCCCTATTTCCCGTTCCGGGCCACGTTTGAAATCCTAAAACCCACGTTTGCCCCTCCGAACCAACAAGCGCCATTAAATAGGTCCTCGCGGACGCCCACAAAAAATTTCGGCCAAAATTCCGCCGGAAGCACATATCACACAAAATCCATGGACTATAACACACGAAAAAATCAAAAAATCCCTATTTCCCGTTCCGGGCCATGTTTGAATTCCTAAAACCCACGTTTGCCCCTCCGAACCAACAAGCGCCATTAAATAGGTCCTCGCGGACGCCCACGAAAAATTTCGGCCAAAATTCCGCCGGAAGCACATATCACACAAAATCCATGGACTATAACACACGAAAAAACCGAAAAATCCCTATTTCCCGTTCCGGGCCACGTTGAAATCCTAAAACCCCACGTTTGCCCCTCCGAACCAACAAGCGCCATTAAATAGGTCCTCGCGGACGCCCACGAAAACTTTCGGCCAAAGTACCGCCGGACGCACATATCACACAAAATCCATGGACTATAACACGCGAAAAAATCGAAAAATCCCTATTTCCCATTCCGGGCCACGTTTGAAATCTTAAAACCCCACGTTTGCCCCTCCGAACCAACGCGCGCCATTAAATAGGTCCTCGTGGACTCCCATGAAAAATTCCGGCCAAAACACCGTCGGACGCACATATCACACAAAATCCATGTACTATAACACACGAAAAAACCGAAAAATCCCTATTTCCCATTCTGGGCCACGTTTGAAATCCTAAAACCCCACGTTTGCCCCTCCGAAACAACGCGCGCCATTAAATAGGTCCTCGCGGACGCCCACGAAATATTTCAGCCAAAAAACCGCCGGACGCACATATCACACAAAATCCATGGACTATAACACACAAAAAAACCAAAAAATCTCTATTTCCCGTTCCGGGCCACGTTAGAAATCCTAAAACCCCACGTTTGCCCCTCCGAACCAACGCGCGCCATTAAATAGGTCCTCGCGGACGTCCACAAAAAATTTCAGTCAAAATACTGCCGGACACACATATCACACAAAATCCATGGACTATTATACACGAAAAAACCAAAAAATCCCTATTTCCCATTTCGGGCCACGTTTGAAACCCTAAAACCCAAAGTTTGCCCCTCCGAACCAACGCGCACCATTAAATAGGTCCTCGCGGACGCCCACGATAAATTTCGGCCAAAATACTGCCGGACGCACATATCACACAAAATCCATGGACTATAACACACGAAAAAACCGAAAAATCCCTATTTCCCGTTCTGGGCCACGTTTGAAATCCTAAAACCCCACATTTTTCCCTCCGAACAAACGCGCGGCATTAAATAGGTCCTCGCGGACGCCCACGAAAACTTTCGGCCAAAATACCGCCGGACGCACATATCACACAAAATCCATGGACTATTAACCCACGAAAAAACCGAAAAATCCCTATAATCCGTTCCGGGACACGTTTGAAATCCTAAAACCCCACGTTTGCCCCTCCGAACCAACGCGCGCCATTAAATAGATCCTCGCGGACGCCCACGAAAAATTCTGGCAAAAATCCCGCCGGACGCACATATCACACAAAATCCATGGACTATAACACACGAAAAAATCGAAAAATCCCTATTTCCCGTTCCGGGCCACGTTTGAAATCCTAAAACCCCACGTTTGCCCCTCCGAACCAACAAGCGCCATTAAATAGGTCCTCGCGGACGCACACAAAAAATTTCGGCCAAAATTCCGCCGGAAGCACATATCACACAAAATCCATGGACTATAACACACGAAAAAACCGAAAAATCCCTATTTCCCGTTCCGGGCCACGTTTGAAATCCTTAAACCCCACGTTTGCCCCTCCGAACCAACAAGCGCCATTAAATAGGTCCTCGCGGACGCCCACGAAAAATTTCGGCCAAAGTACCGCCGGACGCACATATCACACAAAATCCATGGACTATAACACACGAAAAAATTGAAAAATCCCTATTTCCCGTTCAAGACCACGTTTGAAATCCTAAAACCCGTTTGCCCCTCCGAACCAACGTGCTTCATTAAATACGTCGTCGCGGACGCCCACGAGAAATTTCGGCCAAAATACCGCCGGACGCACATATCACACAAAATCAATTGACTATAACACACGAAAAAACTGAAAAATCCCTATTTCCCATTCCGGGCCACGTTTGAAATCCTAAAACCCCACGTTTGCCCCTCCGAACCAACGCGCGCCATTAGATAGGTCCTCGCGGACGCCCACGAAAAATTTTGGCCAAAATACCGCCGGACGCACATATCACACAAAATCGATGGACTATAACACACGAAAAAAACGAAAAATCCCTATTTCCCGTTCCGGGCAACGTTTGAAATCCTAAAACCCCACATTTGCCCCTTCAAACCAACGCGCGCCATTAAATAGGTCCTCGCGGACGCACACGAAAAATTTCGTCCAAAATACCGCCGGACGCACATATCTCACAAAATCCATGGACTAACACATGAAAAAACCAAAAAATCCCTATGTCCAGTTTCGGGCCACGTTTGAAATCCTAAAACCCCACGTTTGACCCTCCGAACTAACGTGCGCCATTAAATAGGTCCTCGCGGACGCCCACGAAAAATTTTGGCCAAAATACCGCCGGACGCACATATTACACAAAATCAATGGACTATAACACACGAAAAAACTGAAAAATCTCTATTTCCTGTTCCGGGCCACATTTGAAATCCTAAAACCCCACGTTTTCCCCTCTGAACCAACGCGCGCCATTAAATAGGTCCTCGCGGACGCCCACGATAAATTTCGGCCAAAATACCGCCGGACGCACATATCACACAAAATCCATGGACTATACACACGAAAAAACCGAAAAATCCCTATTTCCCATTCCGGGCCACGTTTAAAATCCTAAAACCCCACGTTTGCCCCTCCGAAACAACGCGCGCCATTAAATAGGTCCTCGCGGACGCCCACGAAACATTTCAGCCAAAAAACCGCCGGACGCACATATCACACAAAATCCATGGACTATAACACACAAAAAAACCAAAAAATCCCTCTTTCTCGTTCCAGGCCACGTTAGAAATCCTAAAACCCCACGTTTGCCCCTCCGAACCAACGCGCGCCATTAAATAGGTCCTCGCGGACGCCCACGAAAAATTCTGGCCAAAATACCGTCGGACGCACATATCACTCAAAATCCATGGACTATAACATACGAAAAAACCAAAAAATCCCTATTTCCCATTCCGGGCCACGTTTGAAATGCTAAAACCCCACATTTGCCCCTCCAAAACAACGCGCGCCATTAAATAGGTCCTCGCGGACGCCCACGAAAAATTCTGGCCAAAATACCGCCGGACGCACATATCACACAAAATCCATGGACTATAACACACGAAAAAACCGAAAAATCCCTATTTCCCGTTCTGGGCCACCTTTGAAATCCTAAAACCCCACATTTTTCCCTCCGAACCAACGCGCGCCATTAAATAGGTCCTCGCGGACGCCTACGAAAACTTTCGGCCAAAATACCTGTCACGACCCGATTTCTCGGTCATGATGGCACCTACAACCCCCGGTAGGTGAACCAATCCCTGTAGCCCAGAACAGTTAGTAATGGGCTACTATCTAACAAGTAAGAGAACAAGACGAATAAAATAGTTAACAAGTATATAAATATATACATATGCGGAAACTAAACCAAACCCCAAGACCTGATATCATAGTACAGAGCCAAGCTACATACATGGAGTGCAAAATAAACCAAAACTATATATACAAATGTCTCCGAATGGTAATAGAGTACATGAAGCAAAAGATAAACTAAAGCTAAGCTCCGATCGCCAAGAGCTCACCCTCAGCCTGAAGTAGTCCCCAACAGATCTCCAAGCACGAATCACAACGATCTAACGGCGATAGCCCACGCTAGGATCTGCACCCAAAGATGCAGGGGGTAGGGTGAGCACCAAATGCGAAGCATAAGGTACCCAGTAGGTATCATAGGCCGACTGGGCATATATAAGATAAAAGCGTAGTAACAGACAGAACAGAAGCAAGTAGTCACAGAAATCAACGAAAGGGTACACAGGAACTAGCCCAGAGGGAAGTCAACAGAACCACATGTGAGGCCAGCAAGCAAAATATATACACCATAGGCACAGGTGAAAGTAAGAAACAACGCACCTGGGGTCCTTGCAACAACAGTGTATACAAAATAAGTTTACGAAATGGACGGTATACCGGTAACCTCAAGTGTAAGGAGAAGAGAGAAAGAGTAATAATAGGCATGCTCAGAGACATGAATCAAACTCAACCAATCATATCAATCTCAATCCAGAAACTAACAGTCCAGCAGTGACCAACCTCATACTATCCATAATAGAGAACAACTCTGTAAGTAAATAACAAAAGTCTACCTACAGTCCCCGGCCGCCCATACAACCGAGGAACACAAACAAGTGAAAACAAACCCTCCGGCATCCCATACTACCGGAGCGTACAATCAGCAAACAGCAAACAAGGGTGGAACCTCGAGCCATGAATGATATGATGCATGAAGATCTCAAGTGCCATAGTATCTCTGTATGTACCTCCTCCGGCGCCGATCCGGTGTGCCCGTAGCAGGTAGGTTCCATTGGAAGGACTCTTGCCGTATACCTCTACTCCCCCGTATACCCCTCTTCCGGCACACGCAGCCCGTGCCCCTAGCCCGTGATAGCAAGTCCATGGAGGTCCCCGACCCCATACCAAAAACTCAGTATCAGAACATGTATCAAGATAGAGACCCAGTCCGTAGGCAAGATTATAGAACCAGTCTCGATGTATGCATGCCCAAAACCCTTCCAGGACTAAAAATTAGTAGCGAAATAATATAATCTACAAAAAACCCCTCCAAGGGATGCCGGGCGTCTCCTGGGTCTAAAACAAGTAAAAAGGTCATTCTCAGGTGCTCGGTCTCAACCGAGCGCCTAAAAATCATCCAAGTAGTAAGAAAACTCAACTAGCACTCCGCGCCCTGGCCGAGTCTAGTGTATAATCGCTAAAACCTGATTGATTTAAACACAAGCTGAATCAACCATTTCCAAATCATTTCCATCAAAAAACGGGCCCCCCGGACCATGCAAGGTTTTAGGAAAACGTGTCAGCTTAGGCCCGAAGCCAAAACCAACTGTTAAAACATCGATAAAACCTCTTTT